>CAKAJE020000141.1:0-47625 GCA_916610135.2 Macropis europaea | reverse complement strand
TATGAGTGAAATACACTATTAAACTTCTATGATAGGGCAATCAGAGACCCGATTAGATCATTTTATATTTTGGTTAATTTAAGAATTCAACGAAATTCTATCACATTCGTTCAATTTACGTCGCTCCTATTACAGATAGCGTATTGGGCTATGCGGCATCTCAAAGCGCATGAAATGCCGAGTAAAACGCACTATTAAACATCTAGGGTAGGGCAAACAGAGACCCGATTAGATCATTTTACATTATGGTTAATAAAAGAATTCAGCGAAATTCTATCACATTTGTTCAATTTACGTCGCTCCTATTCCAGATAGCGTATTGGGCTAAGCGGTATCTCAAAGCGCATGTAATTACGAGTGAAATGCACTATTAAACTTCGAGGGTAGGACAAACAGAGACCCGATTAGATCATTTTACGTTATGGTTAATAAAAGAATTCAGCGAAATTCTATCACATTTGTTCAATTTACGTCGCTCCTATTCCAGATAGCGTATTGGGCTAAGCGGCATCTCAAAGCGCATGAAATGGCGAGTGAAATGCACTATTAGACTTCTATGGTAGGGCGAACAGAGACACGATTAGATCATTTTACATTAAGGTTAATATAAGAATTCAGGGAAATTCTATCACATTTGTTCAATTTACGTCGCGCCTATTCCAGATAGCGTATTGGGCTAAGCGGCAGCTTAAAGCACATGAAATGGCGAGTAAAATGCACTATCAAACTTCTATGATAGGGCAAACAGAGGCCCGATTACATCATTTTATATTACGGTTAATATAAGAATTCAGCGTAATTCTATCACATTTGTTCAACTTACGTAGCTCCTATTTCAGATACCATACTGGGCTAGGCGGCATCATAAAGCGCGTGGAATGGCGAGTACAATGCACTACTAAACTTCTATGATAGGGCAATCAGAGACCCGATTAGATCATTTTATATTTTGTTTAATATAAGATTTCAGGGAAATTCTATCGCATTTGTTCAATTTACGTCGCTCCTATTTCAGATAGCGTATTCGGCTATGCGGCATCTCAAAGCGCATGAAATGGCGAATAAAATGCACTCTTAAACTTCTAGGCTAGGGCGAACAGAGACCCGATCAGATCATTTTACATTATGGTTAATAAAAGAATTCAGCGAAATTCTATCACATTTGTTCAACTTACGTCGCTCGTATTTCAGATAGCGTATTGGGCTAAGCGGCATCTCAAAGCGCATGAAATGGCGAGTAAAATGCACTATTAAACTTCTATGATAGGGCAAACAGAGACCCGATTATATCATTTTATATTACGGTTAATATAAGAATTCAGCGTAATTCTATCACATTTGTTCAATTTACGTCGCTCCTATTTCAGATAGCATATTGGGCTAGACGGTATCTTAAAGCGCCTGGAAGGGCGAGTAAAATGCACTACTAAACTTCTATGATAGGGCAATCAGAGCCCCAATTAGATCATTTTATATTTTGTTCAATATAAGATTTCAGGGAAATTCTATCACATTTGTTCAATTTACGTCTCTCCTATTTCAGATAGCGTATTGGGCTAAGCGGCATCTCAAAGCGCATGAAATGGCGAATAAAATGCACCATTAAACTTCTATGATAGGGCGAACAGAGACCCGATTAGATCATTTTACATTAAGGTTAATATAAGATTTCAGCGAAATTCTATCACATTTGTTCAATTAACGTCGCTCCTATTTCAGATGGCGTACTGGGCTAGACGGCATCTTAAAGCGCGTGGAAGGGCGAGTAAAATGCACTATTAAAGTTCTATGATAGGGCGAACAGAGACCCGATTAGATCATTTTATATTATGGTTAATTTAAGAATTCAGCGAAATTCTATCACATTCGTTCAATTTACGTCGCTTCTATTTCAGATAGCGTATTGGGCAAAGCGGCATCTCAAAGCGCATGAAATGACGAGTAAAATGCACTATTACACTTCTATGATAGGGCAATCAGAGACCCGCTTAGATCATTTTATATTTTGGTTAATATAAGAATTCAGCGAAATTCTATCACATTTGTTCAATTTACGTCGCTCCTATTTCAGATAGCGTATTGGGCTAAGCGGCATCTCAAAGCGCATGAAATGGGGAGTAAAATGCACTATTAAACTTCTAGGGTAGGGCAATCAGAGACCCGATTAGATCATTTTATATTTTGGTTAATATAAGAATTCAGCGAAACTCTATCACATTTGTTCAATTTATGTCGCTCCTATTTCAGATGGCGTATTGGGCTAAGCGGCATCTCAATGCGCATGAAATGGCGAGTAAAATGCACTATTAAACTTCTAGGATAAGGCAAACGGAGACCCGATTAGATCATTTTATATTACGGTTAATATAAGAATTCAGCGTAATTCTATCACATTTGTTCAACTTACGTCGCTCCTATTTCAGATAGCATACTGGGCTAGGCGGCGTCTTAAAGCGCGTGGAATAGCGAGTAAAATGCACTATTAAACTTCTAGGGTAGGGCAATCGGAGACCCGATTAGATCATTTTATATTTTGGTTAATATAAGAATTCAGCGAAATTCTATCACATTTGTTCAATTTACGTCGCTCCTATTTCAGATAGCGTATTGGGCTAAGCGGCATCTCGATGCGCAAGAAATGGCGAGTAAAATGCACTATTAAACTTCTAGGGTAGGGCAAACAGAGACCCCATTAGATCATTTTATATTATGGTTAATTTAAGAATTCAGCGAAATCCTATCACATTTGTTCAATTTACGTCGCTCCTATTTCAGATAGCGTACTCGGATAGGCGGCATCTTAAAGCGCGTGGAATGGCGAGTAAAATGCACTATTAAACTTCTATGATAGGGCAGTCAGAGACCCGGTTAGATCATTTCATATTTTGGTTAATATAAGAATTCAGCGAAATTCTGTGACATTTGTTCAACTTACGTAGCTCCTATTTCGGAAAGCGTGCTGGGCTAGGCGGCAACTGAAAGCGCGTGGAATGGCGAGTAAAATGAACTATTAAACTTCTATGATAGGGCAATCAGAGACCCGATTAGATCATTTTATATTTTGGTTAATATAAGAATTCAGCGAAATTCTATCACATTTGTTCAATTTACGTCGCTCCTATTTCAGATAGCGTATTGGGATAAGCGGCATCTCAAGGCGCATGAAATGGCGAGTAAAATGCACTACTAAACATCTAGGGTAGGGCAATCACAGACCCGATTAGATCATTTTATATTATGGTTAATTTAAGAATTCAGCAAAATTCTAACACATTTGTTCAATTTACGTCGCTCCTATTTCAGATAGCGTACTCGGATAGGCGGCATCTTAAAGCGCGTGGAGTGGCGAGTAAAATGTACTATTAAACTTCTATGATAGGGCAATCAGAGACCCGGTTAGATCATTTTATATTTTGGTTAATATAAGAATTCAGTGAAATTCTATCACATTTGTTCAATTTACGTCGCTCCTATTTCAGATAGCGTATTGGGCTAAGCGGCATCACAAAGCGCATGAAATGGCGTGTAAAATACACTATTAAGCTTCTACGCTAGGGCGAAGAGAGACCCGATTAGATCATTTAACATTATGGTTAATAAAAGGATTCAGCGAAATTCTATCACATTTGTTCAACTTACGTCGCTCCTATTTCAGATAGCGTACTGGGCTGGGCGGCATCTTAAATCGCGTGGAAGGGCGAGTAAAATGCACTACTAAACTTCTATGATAGGGCAATCAGAGAGCCGATTAGATCATTTTATATTTTGCTTAATATAAGAATTTAGCGAAATTCTATCACATTTGTTCAATTTACGTCGCTCCAATTTCAGATTGCGTATTGGGCTAAGCGGCATCTCAAAGCGCATGAAATGACGAGTGAAAGGCACTATTAAACTTCTAGGGTAGGGCGAACAGAGAACCGATTAGATCATTTGATATTACGGTTAATATAAGAATTCAGCGTAATTCTATCACATTTGTTCAACTTACGTCGCTCCTATTTCAGATAGCATACTGGGCTAGGCGGCATCTTAAAGCGCGTGGAATGGCGAGTAAAATGCACTATTAAACTTCTATGATAGGGCTATCAGAGACCCGATTAGATCATTTCATATTCTGGTTAATATAAGAATTCAGCGAAATTCTATCACATTTGTTCAATTTACATCGCTCCTATTTCAGATAGCGACTTGTGCTAAGCGTCATCTCAAAGCGCAAGAAATGGCGAGTAAAATGCACTATTAAACTTCTAGGATGAGGCAAACAGAAACCCGATTAGATCATTTTATATTACGGTTAATATAAGAATTCAGCGTAATTCTGTGACATTTGTTCAACTTACGTAGCTCCTATTTCAGATAGCGTACTGGGCTAGGCGGCAACTTAAAGCGCGTGGAATGGCGACTAAAATGCACTATTAAACTTCTATGATAGGGCAATCAGAGACCCGATTATATCATTTTATATTTTGGTTAATATAAGAATCCAGCGAAATTCTATCACATTTGTTCAATTTACGTCGCTCCTATTTCAGATAGCGTATTGGGCTAAGCGGCATCTCAAAGCGCACGAAAGGGCGAGTAAAATGCACTATTAAACTTCTAGGGTAGGGCAATCAGAGACCCGATAAGATCATTTTATATTTTGGTTAACATAAGAATTCAGCGAAATTCTATCACATTTGTTCAATTTACGTCGCTCCTATTTCAGATAGCGTATTGGGCTAAGCGGCATCTCAAGGCGCATGGAATGGCGAGTGAAATGCACTATTAAACTTATAGGGTAGGGCGAACAGAGACCCGAATAGATCATTTTATATTACGGTTAATATAAGAATTCAGCGTAATTCTATCACATTTGTTCAACTAACGTCGCTCCTATTTCAGATAGCGTACTGCGCTAGGCGGCATCTTAAAGCGCGTGGAAGGGCGAGTAAAATGCACTACTAAACTTCTATGATAGGGCAATCAGAGTTCCGAATAGATCATTTTATATTTTGTTTACTATAACATTTCAGGGAAATTCTATCACATTTGTTCAATGTACGTCGCTCCTATTTCAGATAGCGTATTGGGCTAAGCGGCATCTCAAAGCGCAGGAAATGGCGAGTAAAATGCACTATTAAGCTTCTAGGGTTGGGCACATAGAGACCCGATTAGATCATTTTATATTATGGTTAATTTAAGAATTCAGCGAAATCCTATCACATTTGTTCATTTTACGTCGCCCCTATTTCAGATAGCGTATTGGGCTAAGCGGCATTTCAAAGCGCATGAAATGGCGAGTAAAATGCACTATTAAACTTCTAGGGCAGGGCGAACAGAGACCCGATTAGATCATTTTACATTAAGGTTAATATAAGTATTCAGGGAACTTCTATCACATTTGTTCAATTTACGTCGCTCCTATTTCAGACAGCTTATTGGGCTACGCGGCATCTCAAAGCGCATGAAATGACGAGAGAAATGCACTATTAAACTTCTTGGGTAGGGCGAACAGAGACCCGATTACATCATTTTATATTATGGTTAATTTAAGAATTCAGCAAAATTCTATCACATTTGTTCAATTTACGTCGCTCCTATTTCAGATAGCGTACTGGGCTACGCGTTATCTTAAAGCGCGTGGAATGGCGAGTAAAATGCACTATTAAACTTCTAGGATAAGGCAAACGGAGACCCGATTAGACCATTTTATATTACGGTTAATATAAGAATTCAGCGTTATTCTATCACATTTGTTCAGCTTACGTCGCTCCTATTTCTGAAAGCGTACTCGGATAGGCGGCATCTTAAAGCGCGTGGAATGGCGAGTAAAATGCACTATTAAACTTCTCGGGTAATGCAAACAGAGACCCGATTAGATCATTTTATATTACGGTTAATATAAGATTTCAGGGAAATTCTATCACATTTGTTCAATTTACGTCGCTCCTATTTCAGATAGCTATTGGGCTAAGCGGCATCTCAAAGCGCACGAAAGGGCGAGTAAAATGCACTATTGAACTTCTAGGGTGGGGCAAGCACAAACCCGATCAGATCATTTTATATTACGGTTAATATAAGAATTCAGCGAAGTTCTATCACATTTGTTCAATTTACGTCGCTCCTATTTCAGATAGCGTATTGGGCTAAGCGGCATATCAAAGCGCATGAAATGGCGAGTAAAATGCTCTATTAAACTTCTAGGGTAGGGCAATCAGAGACCCGATTAGATCATTTTATATTTTGGTTAATATAAGAATTCAGCGAAATTCTATCACATTTGTTCAATTTACATCGCTCCTATTTCAGATATCGTATTGGGCTAAGCGGCAACTCAAAACGCATGAAATGGCGAGTACAATGCACTATTAAACTTCTAGGGTAAGGCAAACAGCGACCCGGTTAGATCATTTTATATTACGGTTAATATAAGAATTCAGCGTAATTCTATCACATTTGTTCAACTTACGTCGCTCCTATTTCAGGTAGCGTACTGGGCTAGACGGCATCTTAAAGCGCGTGGAAGGGCGAGTAAAATGCACTATTAAACTTCGATGATAGGGCAATCAGAGACCCGATTAGATCATTTTATATTTTGGTTAATATAAGAATTCAGCGAAATCCTATCACGTTTGTACAATTTACGTCGCTCCTATTCCAGATAGCGTATTGGGCTTAGCGGCATCTTAAAGCGCGTGGAATGGCGAGTAAAATGCTCTACTAAACTTCTATGGTAGGGCAATCAGAGACCCGATTAGATCATTTTATATTTTGTTTAATATAAGATTTCAGGGAAATTGTATCACATTTGTTCAATTTACGTCGCTCCTATTTCAGATAGCGTATTCGGCTAAGCGGCATCTCAAAGCGCATGAAGTGGCGAATAAAATTCACTATTAAACTTCTAGGCTAGGGCGAACAGAGACCCGATTAGATCATTTTACATTAAGGTTAATATAAGAATTCAGCGAAATTCTATCACATTTGTTCAATTTACGTCGCTCCTATTTCAGATGGCGTACTGGGCTAGACGGCATCTTAAAGCGCGTGGAAGGCCGAGTAAAATGCACTATTAAAGTTCTATGATAGGGCGAACAGAGACCCGATTAGATCATTTTATATTATGGTTAATTTAAGAATTCAGCGAAATTCTATCACATTCATTCAATTTACGTCGCTTCTATTTCAGATAGCGTATTGGGCAAAGCGGCATCTCAAAGCGCATGAAATGACGAGTAAAATGCACTATTACACTTCTATGATAGGGCAATCAGAGACCCGATTAGATCATTTTATATTTTGGTTAATATAAGAATTCAGCGAAATTCTATCACATTTGTTCAATTTACGTCGCTCCTATTTCAGATAGCGTATTGGGCTAAGCGGCATCTCAAAGCGCATGAAATGGGGAGCAAAATGCACTATTAAACTTCTAGGGTAGGGCAATCAGAGACCCGATTAGATCATTTTATATTTTGGTTAATATAAGAATTCAGCGAAACTCTATCACATTTGTTCAATTTATGTCGCTCCTATTTCAGATGGCGTATTGGGCTAAGCGGCATCTCAATGCGCATGAAATGGCGAGTAAAATGCACTATTAAACTTCTAGGATAAGGCAAACGGAGACCCGATTAGATCATTTTATATTACGGTTAATATAAGAATTCAGCGTAATTCTATCACATTTGTTCAACTTACGTCGCTCCTATTTCAGATAGCATACTGGGCTAGGCGGCGTCTTAAAGCGCGTGGAATGGCGAGTAAAATGCACTATTAAACTTCTAGGGTAGGGCAATCGGAGACCCGATTAGATCATTTCATATTTTGGTTAATATAAGAATTCAGCGTAATTCTATCGCATTTGTTCAATTTTCGTCGCTCCTATATCAGATAGCATATTGGGCTAAGCGGCATCTCAAAGCGCATGAAATGGCGAGTAATATGCACTATTAAACTTCTAGGGTAAGGCAAACAGAGACCCGATTAGATCATTTTATATTACGGTTAATATATGAATTCAGCGAAATTCTATCACATTTGTTCAATTTACGTCGCTCCTATTTCAGATAGCGTACTGGGCTATGCGGAAACTTAAAGCGCGTGGAATGGCGAGTAACATGCACTATTAAACTTCTATGATAGGGCAGTCAGAGACCCGATTAGATCATTTCATATTTTGGTTAATATAAGAATTCAGCGAAATTCTGTGACATTTGTTCAACTTACGTAGCTCCTATTTCGGATAGCGTGCTGGGCTAGGCGGCAACTTAAAGCGCGTGGAATGGCGAGTAAAATGAACTATTAAACTTCTATGATAGGGCAATCAGAGACCCGGTTAGATCATTTTATATTTTGGTTAATATAAGAATTCAGTGAAATTCTATCACATTTGTTCAATTTACGTCGCTCCTATTTCAGATAGCGTATTGGGCTAAGCGGCATCACAAAGCGCATGAAATGGCGTGTAAAATACACTATTAAGCTTCTACGCTAGGGCGAAGAGAGACCCGATTAGATCATTTAACATTATGGTTAATAAAAGGATTCAGCGAAATTCTATCACATTTGTTCAACTTACGTCGCTCCTATTTCAGATAGCGTACTGGGCTGGGCGGCATCTTAAATCGCGTGGAAGGGCGAGTAAAATGCACTACTAAACTTCTATGATAGGGCAATCAGAGAGCCGATTAGATCATTTTATATTTTGCTTAATATAAGAATTTAGCGAAATTCTATCACATTTGTTCAATTTACGTCGCTCCAATTTCAGATTGCGTATTGGGCTAAGCGGCATCTCAAAGCGCATGAAATGACGAGTGAAAGGCACTATTAAACTTCTAGGGTAGGGCGAACAGAGAACCGATTAGATCATTTTATATTACGGTTAATATAAGAATTCAGCGTAATTCTATCACATTTGTTCAACTTACGTCGCTCCTATTTCAGATAGCATACTGGGCTAGGCGGCATCTTAAAGCGCGTGGAATGGCGAGTAAAATGCACTATTAAACTTCTATGATAGGGCTATCAGAGACCCGATTAGATCATTTCATATTCTGGTTAATATAAGAATTCAGCGAAATTCTATCACATTTGTTCAATTTACATCGCTCCTATTTCAGATAGCGACTTGTGCTAAGCGTCATCTCAAAGCGCAAGAAATGGCGAGTAAAATGCACTATTAAACTTCTAGGATAAGGCAAACAGAAACCCGATTAGATCATTTTATATTACGGTTAATATAAGAATTCAGCGTAATTCTGTGACATTTGTTCAACTTACGTAGCTCCTATTTCAGATAGCGTACTGGGCTAGGCGGCAACTTAAAGCGCGTGGAATGGCGACTAAAATGCCCTATTAAACTTCTATGATAGGGCAATCAGAGACCCGATTATATCATTTTATATTTTGGTTAATATAAGAATCCAGCGAAATTCTATCACATTTGTTCAATTTACGTCGCTCCTATTTCAGATAGCGTATTGGGCTAAGCGGCATCTCAAAGCGCACGAAAGGGCGAGTAAAATGCACTATTAAACTTCTAGGGTAGGGCAATCAGAGACCCGATAAGATCATTTTATATTTTGGTTAACATAAGAATTCAGCGAAATTCTATCACATTTGTTCAATTTACGTCGCTCCTATTTCAGATAGCGTATTGGGCTAAGCGGCATCTCAAGGCGCATGGAATGGCGAGTGAAATGCACTATTAAACTTATAGGGTAGGGCGAACAGAGACCCGAATAGATCATTTTATATTACGGTTAATATAAGAATTCAGCGTAATTCTATCACATTTGTTCAACTAACGTCGCTCCTATTTCAGATAGCGTACTGCGCTAGGCGGCATCTTAAAGCGCGTGGAAGGGCGAGTAAAATGCACTACTAAACTTCTATGATAGGGCAATCAGAGTTCCGAATAGATCATTTTATATTTTGTTTACTATAACATTTCAGGGAAATTCTATCACATTTGTTCAATGTACGTCGCTCCTATTTCAGATAGCGTATTGGGCTAAGCGGCATCTCAAAGCGCAGGAAATGGCGAGTAAAATGCACTATTAAGCTTCTAGGGTTGGGCACATATAGACCCGATTAGATCATTTTATATTATGGTTAATTTAAGAATTCAGCGAAATCCTATCACATTTGTTCATTTTACGTCGCCCCTATTTCAGATAGCGTATTGGGCTAAGCGGCATTTCAAAGCGCATGAAATGGCGAGTAAAATGCACTATTAAACTTCTAGGGCAGGGCGAACAGAGACCCGATTAGATCATTTTACATTAAGGTTAATATAAGTATTCAGGGAACTTCTATCACATTTGTTCAATTTACGTCGCTCCTATTTCAGACTGCTTATTGGGCTACGCGGCATCTCAAAGCGCATGAAATGACGAGAGAAATGCACTATTAAACTTCTTGGGTAGGGCGAACAGAGACCCGATTACATCATTTTATATTATGGTTAATTTAAGAATTCAGCAAAATTCTATCACATTTGTTCAATTTACGTCGCTCCTATTTCAGATAGCGTACTGGGCTACGCGTTATCTTAAAGCGCGTGGAATGGCGAGTAAAATGCACTATTAAACTTCTAGGATAAGGCAAACGGAGACCCGATTAGACCATTTTATATTACGGTTAATATAAGAATTCAGCGTTATTCTATCACATTTGTTCAGCTTACGTCGCTCCTATTTCTGAAAGCGTACTCGGATAGGCGGCATCTTAAAGCGCGTGGAATGGCGAGTAAAATGCACTATTAAACTTCTCGGGTAATGCAAACAGAGACCCGATTAGATCATTTTATATTACGGTTAATATAAGATTTCAGGGAAATTCTATCACATTTGTTCAATTTACGTCGCTCCTATTTCAGATAGCTATTGGGCTAAGCGGCATCTCAAAGCGCACGAAAGGGCGAGTAAAATGCACTATTGAACTTCTAGGGTGGGGCAAGCAGAAACCCGATCAGATCATTTTATATTACGGTTAATATAAGAATTCAGCGAAGTTCTATCACATTTGTTCAATTTACGTCGCTCCTATTTCAGATAGCGTATTGGGCTAAGCGGCATATCAAAGCGCATGAAATGGCGAGTAAAATGCTCTATTAAACTTCTAGGGTAGGGCAATCAGAGACCCGATTAGATCATTTTATATTTTGGTTAATATAAGAATTCAGCGAAATTCTATCACATTTGTTCAATTTACATCGCTCCTATTTCAGATATCGTATTGGGCTAAGCGGCAACTCAAAACGCATGAAATGGCGAGTACAATGCACTATTAAACTTCTAGGGTAAGGCAAACAGCGACCCGGTTAGATCATTTTATATTACGGTTAATATAAGAATTCAGCGTAATTCTGTCACATTTGTTCAACTTACGTCGCTCCTATTTCAGGTAGCGTACTGGGCTAGACGGCATCTTAAAGCGCGTGGAAGGGCGAGTAAAATGCACTATTAAACTTCGATGATAGGGCAATCAGAGACCCGATTAGATCATTTTATATTTTGGTTAATATAAGAATTCAGCGAAATCCTATCACGTTTGTACAATTTACGTCGCTCCTATTCCAGATAGCGTATTGGGCTTAGCGGCATCTTAAAGCGCGTGGAATGGCGAGTAAAATGCTCTACTAAACTTCTATGGTAGGGCAATCAGAGACCCGATTAGATCATTTTATATTTTGTTTAATATAAGATTTCAGGGAAATTGTATCACATTTGTTCAATTTACGTCGCTCCTATTTCAGATAGCGTATTCGGCTAAGCGGCATCTCAAAGCGCATGAAGTGGCGAATAAAATGCACTATTAAACTTCTAGGCTAGGGCGAACAGAGACCCGATTAGATCATTTTACATTAAGGTTAATATAAGAATTCAGCGAAATTCTATCACATTTGTTCAATTTACGTCGCTCCTATTTCAGATGGCGTACTGGGCTAGACGGCATCTTAAAGCGCGTGGAAGGCCGAGTAAAATGCACTATTAAAGTTCTATGATAGGGCGAACAGAGACCCGATTAGATCATTTTATATTATGGTTAATTTAAGAATTCAGCGAAATTCTATCACATTCATTCAATTTACGTCGCTTCTATTTCAGATAGCGTATTGGGCAAAGCGGCATCTCAAAGCGCATGAAATGACGAGTAAAATGCACTATTACACTTCTATGATAGGGCAATCAGAGACCCGATTAGATCATTTTATATTTTGGTTAATATAAGAATTCAGCGAAATTCTATCACATTTGTTCAATTTACGTCGCTCCCATTTCAGATAGCGTATTGGGCTACGCGGCATCTCAAAACGCATGAAATGGCGAGTACAATGCACTATTAAACTTCTAGGGTAAGGCAAACAGCGACCCGGTTAGATCATTTTATATTACGGTTAATATGAGAATTCAGCGTAATTCAATCACATTTGTTCAACTTACGTCGCTCCTATTTCAGGTAGCGTACTGGGCTAGACGGCATCTTAAAGCGCGTGGAAGGGCGAGTAAAATGCACTATTAAACTTCGATGATAGGGCAATCAGAGACCCGATTAGATCATTTTATATTTTGGTTTATATAAGAATTCAGCGAAATTCTATCACATTTGTTCAATTTAGGTCGCTCCTATTTCAGATAGCGTTCTGGGCTAGGCGGCATCTTAAAGCGCGTGGAATGGCGAGTAAAATGCAATACTAAACTTCTAGGATAAGGCAAACAGAGACCCGATTAGATCATTTTATATTTTGGTTAATATAAGAATTCAGCGAAATTCTATCACATTTGTTCAATTTACATCGCTCCTATTTCAGATATCGTATTGGGCTAAGCGGCAACTCAAAGCGCATGAAATGACGAGTGAAATGCCGTATTAAACTTCTAGGGTAGGGAGAACAGAGACCCGATTAGATCATTTTACATTAATGTTAATATAAGAATTCAGGGAAATTCTATCACATTTGTTCAATTTACGTCGCTCGTATTTCAGATAGCGTATTGGGCTAAGCGGCATCTCAAAGCGCATGAAATGGCGAGTAAAATGCACTGTTAAACTACTAGGGTAGGGCAAACAGAGACCCGATTAGATCATTTTATATTATGGTTAATTTAAGAATTCAGCCAAATTCTATCACATTTGTTCAATTTACGTCGCTACTATTTCAGATAGCGTATTGGGCTAAGCGCCATCTCAAAGCGCATGAAATGGCGAGTAAAATTCCCTATTAAACTTCTAGGATAAGGCAAACAGGGACCCGATTAGATCATTTTATATTACGGTTAATATAAGAATTCGGCGTAATTCTATCACATTTGTTCATCTTACGCCGTTCCTATTTCAGATAGCGTACTGGGCTAGGCGGCATCTTAAAGCGCGTGGAATGGCGAGTAAAATGCACTACTAAACTTCTATGATACGGCAATCAGAGTCCCGTTTAGATCATTTTATATTTTGTTTAATATAAGATTTCAGGGAAATTCTATCATATTTGTTCAATTTACGTCGCTCCTATTTCAGATAGCGTATTGGGATAAGCGGCATCTCAAAGCGCATGAAATGGAGAATAAAATGCACTATTAAACTTCTAGGCTAGGGAGAACAGAGACCCGATTAGATCATTTTACATTATGGTTCATAAAAGAATTCAGCGAAATTCAATCACAATTTTTCAACTTACGTCGCTCCTATTTCAGATAGCGTATTGGGCCAAGCGGCATCTCAAAGCGCATGAAATGGCGAGCAAAATCCGCTATTAAACTTCTAGGGTGTGGCAAACAGAGACCCGATTAGATCATTTTATATTATGGTTAATTTAAGAATTCAGCAACATTCTATCACATTTGTTCAATTTACGTCGCTCCTATTTCAGATAGCGTATTGGGCTAAGCGGCATCTCAAAGCGCATGAAATGGCGAGTAAAATGCACTATTAGATTTCTATGGTAGGGCGTACAGAGACCCGATTAGATCATTTTATATTATGGTTAATTTAAGAATTCAGCAAAATTCTATCACATTTGTTCAATTTACGTCGCTCCTATTTCAGATAGCGTATTGGGATAAGCGGCATCTCAAAGCGCATGAAATGGCGAGTAAAATGCACAATTAAACTACTAGGGTAGGGCAAACAGAGACCTGATTAAATCATTTTATATTACGGTTAATATAAGAATTCGGCGTAATTCTATCACATTTGTTCAATTTACGTCGCTGCTATTCCAGATAGCTTATTGTGCTTAGCGGCATCTCAAAGCGCATGAAATGACGAGTGAAATGCACTATTAAACTTCTAGGATAAGGCAAACAGAGACCCGATTAGATCATTTTATATTTTGGTTAATATAAGAATTCAGCGAAATTCTATCACATTTGTTCAATTTACGTCGCTCATATTTCAGATAGCGAACTGGGCTATGCGGCATCTTAAAGCGCGCGGAATGGCGAGTAAAATGCACTATAAAACTTCTATGCTAGGGCAATCAGAGACCCGATTAGATCATTTTATATTTTGGTTAACATAAGAATTCAGTGAAATTCTATCACATTTGTTCAATTTACGTCACTCCTATTTCAGATAGCGTATTGGGCAAAGCGGCATCTCAAAGCGTATGAAATGGCGAATGAAATGCACTATTAAAGTTCTAGGCTAGGGCGAACAGAGATCCCATCAGATCATTTTACATTATGGTTAATAAAAGAGTTCAGCGAAATTCTATCACATTTGTTCAACTTATATCGCTCCTATTTCAGATAGCGTATTACGCTAAGCAGCATTTCAAAGCGCATGAAATGGCGAGTAAAATGCCCTATTAAACTTCTAGGATAACGCAAACAGAGACCCGATTAGATCATTTTATATTACGGTAAATATAAGAATTCGTCGTAATTCTATCACATTTGTTCAATTTACGTCGCTGCTATTCCAGATAGCTTATTGTGCTTAGCGGCATCTCAAAGCGCATGAAATGACGAGTGAAATGCACTATTAAACATCTAGGGTAGGGCAAACAGAGACCCCATTAGATCATTTTACATTATGGTTAATAAAAGAATTCTGCGAAATTCTATCACATTTGTTCAATTTACGTCGCTCCTATTCCAGATAGCGTATTGGGCGAAGCGGCATCTCAAAGCGCATGAAATTACGAGTGAAATGCACTATTAAACTTCTAGGGTAAGGCAAACAGGGACCCGATTAGATCATTTTATATTACGGTTAATATAAGAATTCAGCGTAATTCTATCACATTTGTTAAACTTACGTCCCTCCTATTTCAGATAGCGTACTGCGCTAAGCGGCATCTTAAAGCGCATGAAATTATGAGTGAAATACACTATTAAACTTCTATGATAGGGCAATCAGAGACCCGATTAGATCATTTTATATTTCGGTTAATTTAAGAATTCAACGAAATTATATCACATTTGTTCAATTTACGTCGCTCCTATTTCAGATAGCGTGTTGGGCTAAGCGGCATCTCAAAGCGCATGAAATGGCGAGTAAAATGCACTATTAAACTTCTAGGGTAAGGCAAACAGGGACCCGATTGGATCATTTTATATAACGGTTAATATAAGAATTCAGCGTAACTCTATCACATTTGTGAAACTTACGTCGCTCCTATTTCAGATAGCGTACTGGGCTAAGCGGCATCTTAAAGCGCATGAAATGATGAGTGAAATGCACTATTAAACTTCTATGATAGGGCAATCAGAGACCCGATTAGATCATTTTATATTTTGGTTAATTTAAGAATTCAACGAAATTCTATCACATTTGTTCAATTTACGTCGCTCCTATTCCAGATAGCGTATTGGGCTAAGCGGTATCTCAAAGCGCATGAAATTACGAGTGAAATGCACTATTAAACTTCTAGGGTAGGACTAACAGAGACCCGATTAGATCATTTTACATTATGGTTAATAAAAGAATTCAGCGAAATTCTATCACATTTGTTCAATTTACGTCGCTCCTATTCCAGATAGCGTATTGGGCTAAGCGGCATCTCAAAGCGCATGAAATTGCGAGTGAAATGCACTATTAGACTTCTATGGTAGGGCGAACAGAGACACGATTAGATCATTTTACATTAAGGTTAATATAAGAATTCAGGGAAATTCTATCACATTTGTTCAATTTACGTCGCTCCTATTCCAGATAGCGTATTGGGCTATGCGGCAGCTTAAAGCACATGAAATGGCGAGTAAAATGCACTGTCAAACTTCTATGATAGGGCAAACAGAGGCCCGATTACATCATTTTATATTACGGTTAATATAAGAATTCAGCGTAATTCTGTCACATTTGTTCAATTTACGTCGCTCCCATTTCAGATAGCGTATTGGGCTACGCGGCATCTCAAAACGCATGAAATGGCGAGTACAATGCACTATTAAACTTCTAGGGTAAGGCAAACAGCGACCCGGTTAGATCATTTTATATTACGGTTAATATAAGAATTCAGCGTAATTCTATCACATTTTTTCAACTTACGTCGCTCCTATTTCAGGTAGCGTACTGGGCTAGACGGCATCTTAAAGCGCGTGGAAGGGCGAGTAAAATGCACTATTAATCTTCGATGATAGGGCAATCAGAGACCCGATTAGATCATTTTATATTTTGATTAATTTAAGAATTCAACGAAATTCTATCACATTTGTTCAATTTACGTCGCTCCTATTCCAGATAGCGTATTGGGCTAAGCGGTATCTCAAAGCGCATGAAATTACGAGTGAAATGCACTATTAAACTTCTAGGGTAGGACTAACAGAGACCCGATTAGATCATTTTACATTATGGTTAATAAAAGAATTCAGCGAAATTCTATCACATTTGTTCAATTTACGTCGCTCCTATTCCAGATAGCGTATTGGGCTAAGCGGCATCTCAAAGCGCATGAAATGGCGAGTGAAATGCACTATTAGACTTCTATGGTAGGGCGAACAGAGACACGATTAGATCATTTTACATTAAGGTTAATATAAGAATTCAGGGAAATTCTATCACATTTGTTCAATTTACGTCGCTCCTATTCCAGATAGCGTATTGGGCTATGCGGCAGCTTAAAGCACATGAAATGGCGAGTAAAATGCACTGTCAAACTTCTATGATAGGGCAAACAGAGGCCCGATTACATCATTTTATATTACGGTTAATATAAGAATTCAGCGTAATTCTATCACATTTGTTCAACTTACGTAGCTCCTATTTCAGATACCATACTGGGCTAGGCGGCATCATAAAGCGCGTGGAATGGCGAGTACAATGCACTACTAAACTTCTATGATAGGGCAATCAGAGACCCGATTAGATCATTTTATATTTTGTTTAATATAAGATTTCAGCGTAATTCTATCACATTTGTGAAACTTACGTCGCTCCTATTTCAGATAGCGTACTGGGCTAAGCGGCATCTTAAAGCGCATGAAATGATGAGTGAAATGCACTATTAAACTTGTATGATAGGGCAATCAGGGACCCGATTAGATCATTTTATATTATGGTTAATTTAAGAATTCAGCAAAATTCTATCACATTTGTTCAATTTACGTCGCTCCTATTTCAGATACCGTACTGGGCTCGACGGCATCTTAAAGCGCGTGGAATGGCGAGTGAAATGCACTATTAGACTTCTATGGTAGGGCGAACAGAGACCCGACCAGATCATTTTACATTAAGGTTAATATAAGAATTCAGGGAAATTCTATCACATTTGTTCAATTTACGTCGCTCCCATTCCAGATAGCGTATTGGGCTATGCGGCACCTTAAAGCACATGAAATGGCGAGTAAAATGCACTATTAAACTTCTATGATAGGGCAAACAGAGACCCGATTAGATCATTTTACATTAAGGTTAATATAAGAATTCAGCGAAATTCTATCACATTTGTTCAATTTACGTCGCTCCTATTTCAGATGGCGTACTGGACTAGACGGCATCTTAAAGCGCGTGGAAGGGCGAGTAAAATGCACTATTAAAGTTCTATGATAGGGCGAACAGAGACCCGATTAGGTCATTTTATATTATGGTTAATTTAAGAATTCAGCGAAATTCTATCGCATTCGTTCAATTTACGTCGCTTCTATTTCAGATAGCGTATTGGGCAAAGCGGCATCTCAAAGCGAATGAAATGACGAGTAAAATGCACTATTACACTTCTATGATAGGGCAATCAGAGACCCGATTAGATCATTTTACATTATGGTTAATAAAAGAATTCAGCGAAATTCTATCACATTTGTTCAATTTACGTCGCTCCTATTCCAGATAGCGTATTGGGCTAAGCGGCATCTCAAAGCGCATGAAATGGCGAGTGAAATGCACTATTAGACTTCTATGGTAGGGCGAACAGAGACACGATTAGATCATTTTACATTAAGGTTAATATAAGAATTCAGGGAAATTCTATCACATTTGTTCAATTTACGTCGCTCCTATTCCAGATAGCGTATTGGGCTATGCGGCAGCTTAAAGCACATGAAATGGCGAGTAAAATGCACTGTCAAACTTCTATGATAGGGCAAACAGAGGCCCGATTACATCATTTTATATTACGGTTAATATAAGAATTCAGCGTAATTCTATCACATTTGTTCAACTTACGTAGCTCCTATTTCAGATACCATACTGGGCTAGGCGGCATCATAAAGCGCGTGGAATGGCGAGTACAATGCACTACTAAACTTCTATGATAGGGCAATCAGAGACCCGATTAGATCATTTTATATTTTGTTTAATATAAGATTTCAGCGTAATTCTATCACATTTGTGAAACTTACGTCGCTCCTATTTCAGATAGCGTACTGGGCTAAGCGGCATCTTAAAGCGCATGAAATGATGAGTGAAATGCACTATTAAACTTGTATGATAGGGCAATCAGGGACCCGATTAGATCATTTTATATTATGGTTAATTTAAGAATTCAGCAAAATTCTATCACATTTGTTCAATTTACGTCGCTCCTATTTCAGATACCGTACTGGGCTCGACGGCATCTTAAAGCGCGTGGAATGGCGAGTGAAATGCACTATTAGACTTCTATGGTAGGGCGAACAGAGACCCGACCAGATCATTTTACATTAAGGTTAATATAAGAATTCAGGGAAATTCTATCACATTTGTTCAATTTACGTCGCTCCCATTCCAGATAGCGTATTGGGCTATGCGGCACCTTAAAGCACATGAAATGGCGAGTAAAATGCACTATTAAACTTCTATGATAGGGCAAACAGAGACCCGATTAGATCATTTTACATTAAGGTTAATATAAGAATTCAGCGAAATTCTATCACATTTGTTCAATTTACGTCGCTCCTATTTCAGATGGCGTACTGGACTAGACGGCATCTTAAAGCGCGTGGAAGGGCGAGTAAAATGCACTATTAAAGTTCTATGATAGGGCGAACAGAGACCCGATTAGGTCATTTTATATTATGGTTAATTTAAGAATTCAGCGAAATTCTATCGCATTCGTTCAATTTACGTCGCTTCTATTTCAGATAGCGTATTGGGCAAAGCGGCATCTCAAAGCGAATGAAATGACGAGTAAAATGCACTATTACACTTCTATGATAGGGCAATCAGAGACCCGATTAGATCATTTTATATTTTGGTTAATATAAGAATTCAGCGAAATTCTATCACATTTGTTCAATTTACGTCGCTCCTATTTCAGATAGCTTATTGGGCTAAGCGGCACCTCAAAGCGCATGAAATGACGAGTGAAATGCACTATTAAACTTCTAGGGTAGGGCGAAGAGAGACTCGATTAGATCAGTTTACATTAATGTTAATATGAGAATTCAGCGAAATTCTATCACATTTGTTCAATTTACGTCGCTCCTATTTCAGATAGCTTATTGGGCTAAGCGGCATCTCAAAGCGCATGAAATGTCGAGTGAAATGCACTATTAAACTTCTAGGGTAGGGCGAACAGAGACTCGATTAGATCATTTTATATTATGGTTAATTTAAGAATTCAGCGAAATTCTATCACATTTGTTCAATTTACGTCGCTCCCATTTCAGATAGCGTATTGGGCTACGCGGCATCTCAAAACGCATGAAATGGCGAGTACAATGCACTATTAAACTTCTAGGGTAAGGCAAACAGCGACCCGGTTAGATCATTTTATATTACGGTTAATATAAGAATTCAGCGTAATTCTATCACATTTGTTCAACTTACGTCGCTCCTATTTCAGGTAGCGTACTGGGCTAGACGGCATCTTAAAGCGCGTGGAAGGGCGAGTAAAATGCACTATTAAACTTCGATGATAGGGCAATCAGAGACCCGATTAGATCATTTTATATTTTGGTTAATATAAGAATTCAGCGAAATCCTATCACGTTTGTACAATTTACGTCGCTCCTATTCCAGATAGCGTATTGGGCTTAGCGGCATCATAAAGCGCGTGGAATGGCGAGTAAAATGCTCTACTAAACTTCTATGGTAGGGCAATCAGAGACCCGATTAGATCATTTTATATTTTGTTTAATATAAGATTTCAGGGAAATTGTATCACATTTGTTCAATTTACGTCGCTCCTATTTCAGATAGCGTATTCGGCTAAGCGGCATCTCAAAGCGCATGAAGTGGCGAATAAAATTCACTATTAAACTTCTAGGCTAGGGCGAACAGAGACCCGATCAGATCATTTTACATTATGGTTAATAAAATAATTCAGCGATATTCTATCACATTTGTTCAACTTACGTCGCTCCTATTTCAGATAGCGTATTGGGCTAAGCGGCATCTCAAAGCGCATGAAATGGCGAGTAAAATGCAATACTAAACTTCTAGGATAAGGCAAACAGAGACCCGATCAGATCATTTTATATTACGGTTAATATAAGAATTAAGCGTAATTCTATCACATTTGTTCAATTTACGTCGCTCCTATTTCAGATAGCGTATTGGGCTAGACGGTATCTTAAAGCGCCTGGAAGGGCGAGTAAAATGCACTACTAAACTTCAATGATAGGGCAATCAGAGCCCCAATTAGATCATTTTATATTTTGTTCAATATAAGATTTCAGGGAAATTCTATCACATTTGTTCAATTTACGTCGCTCCTATTTCAGATAGCGTATTGGGCTAAGCGGCATCTCAAAGCGCATGAAATGGCGAATAAAATGCACCATTAAACTTCTATGATAGGGCGAACAGAGACCCGATTAGATCATTTTACATTAAGGTTAATATAAGAATTCAGCGAAATTCTATCACATTTGTTCAATTTACGTCGCTCCTATTTCAGATGGCGTACTGGGATAGACGGCATCTTAAAGCGCGTGGAAGGGCGAGTAAAATGCACTATTAAAGTTCTATGATAGGGCGAACAGAGACCCGATTACATCATTTTATATTATGGTTAATTTAAGAATTCAGCGAAATTCTATCACATTCATTCAATTTACGTCGCTTCTATTTCAGATAGCGTATTGGGCAAAGCGGCATCTCAAAGCGCATGAAATGACGAGTAAAATGCACTATTACACTTCTATGATAGGGCAATCAGAGACCCGATTAGATCATTTTATATTTTGGTTAATATAAGAATTCAGCGAAATTCTATCACATTTGTTCAATTTACGTCGCTCCCATTTCAGATAGCGTATTGGGCTACGCGGCATCTCAAAACGCATGAAATGGCGAGTACAATGCACTATTAAACTTCTAGGGTAAGGCAAACAGCGACCCGGTTAGATCATTTTATATTACGGTTAATATAAGAATTCAGCGTAATTCTATCACATTTGTTCAACTTACGTCGCTCCTATTTCAGGTAGCGTACTGGGCTAGACGGCATCTTAAAGCGCGTGGAAGGGCGAGTAAAATGCACTATTAAACTTCGATGATAGGGCAATCAGAGACCCGATTAGATCATTTTATATTTTGGTTAATATAAGAATTCAGCGAAATCCTATCTCGTTTGTACAATTTACGTCGCTCCTATTCCAGATAGCGTATTGGGCTTAGCGGCATCTTAAAGCGCGTGGAATGGCGAGTAAAATGCTCTACTAAACTTCTATGGTAGGGCAATCAGAGACCCGATTAGATCATTTTATATTTTGTTTAATATAAGATTTCAGGGAAATTGTATCACATTTGTTCAATTTACGTCGCTCCTATTTCAGATAGCGTATTCGGCTAAGCGGCATCTCAAAGCGCATGAAGTGGCGAATAAAATTCACTATTAAACTTCTAGGCTAGGGCGAACAGAGACCCGATCAGATCATTTTACATTATGGTTAATAAAATAATTCAGCGATATTCTATCACATTTGTTCAACTTACGTCGCTCCTATTTCAGATAGCGTATTGGGCTAAGCGGCATCTCAAAGCGGATGAAATGGCGAGTAAAATGCACTATTAAACTTCTAGGGTAAGGCAAACAGAGACCCGATTAGATCATATTACATTATGGTTAATAAAAGAATTAAGAGTAATTCTATCACATTTGTTCAATTTACGTCGCTCCTATTTCAGAGAGCGTATTGGGCTAAGCGGCATCTCAAAGCGCATTAAATGGCGAGCAAAATGCACTATCAAACATCTAGGGTATTGCAAACAGAGACCCGATTAGATCATTTTATATTATGGTTAATTTAAGAATTCAACGAAATTCTATCACACTTGTTCAATTTACGTCGCTCCTATTTCAGATAGCGTATTGGGCTAAGAGGCATCTCAAAGCGCATGAAATGTCGAGTAAAATGCACTATTAAACTTCTAGGGTAGGGCGAACACAGAACCGATTAGATCATTTTACATTAAGGTTAATATAAGAATTCAGGGAAATTCTATCACGTTTGTTCAATATACGTCGCTACTATTTCAGATAGCGTATTGGGCTAAGCGGCATCTCAAAGTGCATGAAATGACGAGTGAAAGGCACTATTAAACTTCTAGGGTAGGGCGAACAGGGAACCGATTAGATCATTTCACATTAAGGTTAATATAAGAATTCAGGGAAATCCTATCACGTTTGTTCAATTTACGTCGCTCCTATTTCAGATAGCGTATTGGGCTAAGCGGCATCTCAAAGCGCATGAAATGGCGAGCAAAATGCACTGTTAAACTTCTAGGGTAGGGCAAACAGAGACCCGATTAGATCATTTCATATTATGGTTTATTTAAGAATTCAGAAAAATTCTATCACATTTGTTATAATTTACGTCGCTCCTATTTCAGATAGCTTATTGGGCTAAGCGGCATCTCAAAGCGCATGAAACGACGAGTGAAATGCACTACTAAACTTCTAGGATAGGGCAAACAGAGACCCGATCAGATCATTTTATATTACGGTTAATATAAGAATTCAGCGTAATTCTATCACATTTGTTCAATTTGCGTCGCTGATATTTCAGATAGCGTATTGGGCTAAGCGGCATCTCAAAGCGCAAGAAATGGCGAGTAAAATGCACTATTAAACTTCTAGGGTAGGGCAAACAGAGACCCGATAAGATCATTTTATATTATGGTTAATTTAAGAATTCAGCGAAACTCTATCACATTTGTTCAATTTATGTCGCTCCTATTTCAGATGGCGTATTGGGCTAAGCGGCATCTCAATGCGCATGAAATGGCGAGTAAAATGCACTATTAGACTTCTAGGATAAGGCAAATAGAGACCCGATTAGATCATTTTATATTACGGTTAATACAAGAATTCAGCGTAATTCTATCACATTTGTTCAACTACGTCGCTCCTATTTCAGACAGCATACTGGGCTGGGCGGCATCTTAAAGCGCGTGGAATGGCGAGTAAAATGCACTATTAAACTTCTATGATAGGGCTATCAGAGACCCGATTAGATCATTTTATATTTTGGTTAATATAAGAATTCAGCGAAATTCTATCACATTTGTTTAATTTACGTAGCTCCTTTTTCAGAGAGCGTACTGGGCTAGGCGGCATCTTAAAGCGCGTGGATTGGCGAGTAAAATGCACTATTAAACTTCTAGGGTATGGCAAGCAGAGACCCGATTAGATCATTTTATATTATGGTTAATTTATCAATTCAGCGAAATTCTATCACATTTGTTCAATTTACGTCGCTCCTATTTCAGATAGCTTATTGGGCTAGGCGGCATCTTAAAGCGCGTGGAAGGGCGAGTAAAATGCACTATTAAACGTCTAGGCTAGGGCGAAGAGAGACCCGATTAGATCATTTAACATTATGGTTAATAAAAGAATTCAGCGAAATTCTATCACATTTGTTCAATTTACATTTCTCCCATTTCAGATAGCGTATTGGGCTAAGCGGCATCTCAAAGCGCATGAAATGACGAATAAAATGCGCTATTAAGCTTCTACGCTAGGGCGAACAGAGACCCGATTAGATCATTTTATATTTTGGTTAATATAAGAATTCAACGAAATTCTATCACATTTGTTCAATTTACGTCGCTCCTATTTCAGATAGCGTATTGGGCTAAGCGGCATCTTAAAGCGCGCGGAATGGCGAGTAAAATGCACTATTAAACTTCTAGGGTAGGGCAAACAGAGACTCGATTAGATCATTTTATATTATGGTTAATTTATCAATTCAGCGAAATTCTATCACATTTGTTCAATTTACGTCGCTCCTATTTCAGATAGCTAATTGGTCTAAGCGGCATCGCAAAGCGCATGAATTGACGAGTAAAATGCACTATTAAACTTCTAGGATAAGGCAAACAGAGACCCGATTAGATCATTTTATATTACGGTTAATATAAGAATTCAGCGTAATTCTGTGACATTTGTTCAACTTACGTAGCTCCAATTTCAGATAGCGTACTGGGCTAGGCGGTAACTTAAAGCGCGTGGAATGGCGAGTAAAATGCACTATTAAGCTTCTATGATAGGGCAATCAGAGACCCGCTTAGATCATTTTATATTTTGGTTAATATAAGAATTCAGCGAAATTCTATCACATTTGTTCAATTTACGTCGCTCCTATTTCAGATAGCGTACTGGGCTAGGCGGAAACTTAAAGCGCGTGGAATGGCGAGCAACATGCACTATTAAACTTCTATGATAGGGCAATCAGAGAGCCGATTAGATAATTTTATATTTTGGTTAATATAAGAATTTAGCGAAATTCTATCACATTTGTTCAATTTACGTCGCTCCAATTTCAGATAGCATACTGGGCTAGGTGGCATCTTAAAGCGCGTGGAATGGCGAGTAAAATGCACTATTAAACTTCTATGATAGGGCTATCAGAGACCCGATTAGATCATTTCATATGTTGGTTAATATAAGAATTCAGCGAAATTCTATCACATTTGTTCAATTTACATCGCTCCTATTTCAGATAGCGACTTGTGCTAAGCGTCATCTCAAAGCGCAAGAAATGGCGAGTAAAATGCACTATTAAACTTCTAGGATAAGGCAAACAGAAACCCGATTAGATCATTTTATATTACGGTTAATATAAGAATTCAGCGTAATTCTGTGACATTTGTTCAACTTACGTTGCTCCTATTTCAGATAGCGTACTGGGCTAGGCGGCAACTTAAAGCGCGTGGAATGGCGACTAAAATGCACTATTAAACTTCTATGATAGGGCAATCAGAGACCCGATTATATCATTTTATATTTTGGTTAATATAAGAATCCAGCGAAATTCTATCACATTTGTTCAATTTACGTCGCTCCTATTTCAGATAGCGTATTGGGCTAAGCGGCATCTCAAAGCGCACGTAAGGGCGAGTAAAATGCACTATTAAACTTCTAGGGTAGGGCAATCAGAGACCCAATAAGATCATTTTATATTTTGGTTAATATAAGAATTCAGCGAAATTCTATCACGTTTGTTCAATTTACGTCGCTCCTATTTCAGATAGCGTATTGGGCTAAGCGGCATCTCAAGGCGCATGGAATGGCGAGTGAAATGCACTATTAAACTTATAGGGTAGGGCGAACAGAGACCCGCATAGATCATTTTATATTACGGTTAATATAAGAATTCAGCGTAATTCTATCACATTTGTTCAACTAACGTCGCTCCTATTTCAGATAGCGTACTGCGATAGGCGGCATCTTAAAGCGCGTGGAAGGGCGAGTAAAATGCACTACTAAACTTCTATGATAGGGCAATCAGAGTTCCGAATAGATCATTTTATATTTTGTTTACTATAACATTTCAGGGAAATTCTATCACATTTGTTCAATGTACGTCGCTCGTATTTCAGATAGCGTATTTGGATAAGCGGCATCTCAAAGCGCATGAAATGGCGAGTAAAATGCAATACTAAACTTCTAGGATAAGGCAAACAGAGACCCGATTAGATCATTTTATATTACGGTTAATATAAGAATTAAGCGTAATTCTATCACATTTGTTCAATTTACGTCGCTCCTATTTCAGATAGCGTATTGGGCTAGACGGTATCTTAAAGCGCCTGGAAGGGCGAGTAAAATGCACTACTAAACTTCTATGATAGGGCAATCAGAGCCCCAATTAGATCATTTTATATTTTGTTCAATATAAGATTTCAGGGAAATTCTATCACATTTTTTCAATTTACGTCGCTCCTATTTCAGATAGCGTATTGGGCTAAGCGGCATCTCAAAGCGCATGAAATGGCGAGTAAAATGCACTATTACACTTCTATGATAGGGCAATCAGAGACCCGATTAGATCATTTTATATTTTGGTTAATATAAGAATTCAGCGTAATTCTATCACATTTGTCCAAATTACGTCGCTCCTATTTCAGATGGCGTACTGGGCTAGACGGCATCTTAAAGCGCGTGGAAGGGCGAGTAAAATGCACTATTAAAGTTCTATGATAGGGCGAACAGAGACCCGATTAGATCATTTTATATTATGGTTAATTTAAGAATTCAGCGAAATTCTATCACATTCGTTCAATTTACGTCGCTTCTATTTCAGATAGCGTATTGGGCAACGCGGCATCTCAAAGCGCATGAAATGACGAGTAAAATGCACTATTACACTTCTATGATAGGGCAATCAGAGACCCGATTAGATAATTTTATATTTTGGTTAATATAAGAATTCAGCGAAATTCTATCACATTTGTTCAATTTACGTCGCTCCTATTTCAGATAGCTTATTGGGCTAAGCGGCACCTCAAAGCGCATGAAATGACGAGTGAAATGCACTATTAAACTTCTAGGGTAGGGCGAAGAGGGACTCGATTAGATCAGTTTACATTAATGTTAATATGAGAATTCAGCGAAATTCTATCACATTTGTTCAATTTACGTCGCTCCTATTTCAGATAGCTTATTGGGCTAGGCGGCATCTTAAAGCGCGTGGAAGGGCGAGTAAAATGCACTATTAAACGTCTAGGCTAGGGCGAAGAGAGAGCCGATTAGATCATTTAACATTATGGTTAATAAAACAATTCAGCGAAATTCTATCACATTTGTTCAATTTACATTTCTCCCATTTCAGATAGCGTATTGGGCTAAGCGGCATCTCAAAGCGCATGAAATGACGAATAAAATGCGCTATTAAGCTTCTACGCTAGGGCGAACAGAGACCCGATTAGATCATTTTATATTTTGGTTAATATAAGAATTCAG
Source organism: Macropis europaea (assembly GCA_916610135.2). NCBI lineage: Eukaryota > Metazoa > Arthropoda > Insecta > Hymenoptera > Melittidae > Macropis > Macropis europaea. Next base: position 20,081 of record CAKAJE020000141.1, on the reverse strand, counting down.
CGAAATTCTATCACATTTGTTCAATTTACGTCGCTCCTATTTCAGATTGCGTATTGGGCTAAGCGGCATCTCAAAGCGCATGAAATGACGAGTAAAAGGCACTATTAAACTTCTATGGTAGGGCGAACAGAGAACCGATTAGATCATTTTACATTAAAGTTAATATAAGAATTCAGGGAAATTCTATCACGTTTGTTCAATTTACGTCGCTACTATTTCAGATAGCGTATTGGGCTAAGCGGCATTTCAAAGCGCATGAAATGGCGACTAAAATGCACTGTTAAACTTCTAGGGTAGGGCAAACAGAGGCCCGATTAGATCATTTCATATTGTGGTTTATTTAAGAATTCAGAAAAAGTCTATCACATTTGTTCAATTTACGTCGCTCCTATTTCAGATAGCGTACTGGGCTAGGCGGCAACTTAAAGCGCGTAGAATGGCGAGTAAAATGCACTATTAAACTTCTATGATAGGGCAATCAGAGACCCGATTAGATCATTTTATATTTTGGTTCATATAAGAATTCAGCGAAATTCTATCACATTTGTTCAATTTACGTCGCTCCTATTTCAGATAGCGTATTGGGCTAAGCGGCATCTCAAAGCGCATGAAATGTCGAGTAAAATGCACTATTACACTTCTATGATAGGGCAATCAGAGACCCGATTAGATCATTTTATATTTTGGTTAATATAAGAATTCAGCGAAATTCTATCACATTTGTTCAATTTACGTCGCTCCTATTTCAGATAGCTTATTGGGCTAAGCGGCACCTCAAAGCGCATGAAATGAAGAGTAAAATGCCCTATTAAACTTCTAGGATAAGGCAAACAGAGACCCGATTAGATCATTTTATATTACGGTAAATATAAGAATTCGGCGTAATTCTATCACATTTGTTCAATTTACGTCGCTGCTATACCAGATAGCTTATTGTGCTTAGCGGCATCTCAAAGCGCATGAAATGACGAGTGAAATGCACTATTAAACATCTAGGGTAGGGCAAACAGAGACCCCATTAGATCATTTTACATTATGGTTAATATAAGTATTCAGGGAACTTCTATCACATTTGTTCAATTTACGTCGCTCCTATTTCAGATAGCGTATTGGGCTAAGAGGCACCTCAAAGCGCATGAAATGGCGAGTAAAATGCACTACTAAACTTCTAGGATAAGGCAAACAGAGACCCGATTAGATCATTTTATATTACGGTTAATATAAGAATTCAGCGTAATTCTGTGACATTTGTTCAACTTACGTAGCTCCTATTTCAGATAGCGTGCTGGGCTAGGCGGCAACTTAAAGCGCGTGGAATGGCGAGTAAAATGCACTGTTAAACTTCTATGATAGAGCAATCAGAGACCCGATTAGATCATTTTATATTTTGGTTAATATAAGAATTCAGCGAAATTCTATCACATTTGTTCAATTTACGTCGCTCCTATTTCAGATAGCTTATTGGGCTAAGCGGCATCGCAAAGCGCATGAATTGACGAGTAAAATGCACTATTAAACTTCTAGGATAAGGCAAACAGAGACCCGATTAGATCATTTTATATTACGGTTAATATAAGAATTCAGCGTAATTCTGTCACATTTGTTCAACTTACGTAGCTCCTATTTCAGATAGCGTACTGGGCTAGGCGGCAACTTAAAGCGCGTGGAATGGTGAGTAAAATGCACTATTAAACTTCTGGGGTAGGGCAATCAGAGACCCGATTAGATCATTTTATATTATGGTTAATATAAGAATTCAGCGAAGTTCTATCACATTTGTTTAATTTACGTCGCTCCTATTTCAGATAGCGTATTGGGCTAAGCGGCATCTCACAGCGCACGAAACGGCGAGTAAAATGCACTATTAAACTTCTAGGGTAGGGCAATCAGAGACCCGATAAGATCATTTCATATTTTGGTTAATATATGAATTCAGCGAAATTCTATCACATTTGTTCAATTTACGTCGCTCCTATTTCAGATAGCGTATTGGGCTAAGCGGCATCTCAAAGCGCATGGAATGGCGAGTGAAATGCACTATTAAACTTCTAGGGTAGGGCGAACAGACACCCGAATAGATCATTTTATATTACGGTTAATATAAGAATTCAGCGTAATTCTATCCCATTTGTTCAACTAACGTCGCTCCTATTTCAGATAGCGTACTGGGCTAGGCGGCATCTTAAAGCGCGTGGAAGGGCGAGTAAAATGCACTTCGAAACTTCTATGATAGGGCAATCAGAGTTCCGAATAGATCATTTTATATTTTGTTTACTATAACATTTCAGGGAAATTCTATCACATTTGTTCAATTTACGTCGCTCCTATTTCAGATAGCGTATTGGGCTAAGCGGCATCTCAAAGCGCAAGAAATGGCGAGTAAAATGCACTATTAAGCTTCTAGAGTTGGGCACATATAGACCCGATTAGATCATTTTATATTTTGGTTAATATAAGAATTCAGCGAAATTCTATCACATTTTTTCAATTTACGTCGCTCCTATTTCAGATAGCGTATTGGGCTAAGCGGCATCTCAAAGCGCATGGAATGACGAGTAAAATGCACTAATAAACTTCTAGGATAAGGCAAACGGAGATCCGATTAGACCATTTTATATTACGGTTAATACAAGAATGCAGCGTAATTCTATCACATTTGTTCAATTTACGTCGCTCCTATTTCAGATAGCGTATTGGGCTAAGAGGCATCTCAAAAACGCATGAAATGGCGAGTAAAATGCACTATTAAACTTCTAGGATAAGGCAAACAGAGACCCGATTAGATCATTTTATATTACGGTTAATATAAGAATTCAGCGTAATTCTGTCACATTTGTTCAACTTACGTAGCTCCTATTTCAGATAGCGTACTGGGCTAGGCGGCAACTTAAAGCGCGTGGAATGGTGAGTAAAATGCACTATTAAACTTCTGGGGTAGGGCAATCAGAGACCCGATTAGATCATTTTATATTATGGTTAATATAAGAATTCAGCGAAGTTCTATCACATTTGTTTAATTTACGTCGCTCCTATTTCAGATAGCGTATTGGGCTAAGCGGCATCTCAAAGCGCATGAAATGGCGAGTAAACTGCACTATTAAACTTCTAGGGTAGGGCAATCAGAGACCCGATTAGATCATTTTATATTTTGGTTAATATAAGATTCAGCGAAATTCTATCACATTTGTTCAATTTACGTCGCTCCTATTTCAGATAGCGTATTGGGCTAAGCGGCATATCAAAGCGCATGAAATGGCGAGTAAAATGCACTATTAAACTTCAAGGGTAGGGCAATCAGAGACCCGATCAGATCATTTTATATTTTGGTTAATATAAGAATTCAGCGAAATTCTATCACATTTGTTCAATTTACGTCGCTCCTATTTCAGATAGCGTATTGGGCTAAGCGGCATCTCAAAGCGCATGAAATGGCGAGTAAAATGCACTATTAAACTTCTAGGATAAGGCAAACAGAGACCCGATTAGATCATTTTATATTACGGTTAACATAAGAATTCAGCGTAATTCTTTGACATTTGTTCAACTTACGTAGCTCCTATTTCAGATAGCGTACTGGGCTAGGCGGCAACTTAAAGCGCGTGGAATGGCGAGTAAAATGCACTATTAAACTTCTATGATAGGGCACTCAGAGACCCGATTAGATCATTTTATATTTTGGTTAATATAAGATTCCAGCGAAATTCTATCACATATGTTCAATTTACGTCGCTCCTATTTCAGATAGCGTATTGGGCTAAGCGGCATCTCACAGCGCACGAAAGGGCGAGTAAAATGCACTATTAAACTTCTAGGGTAGGGCAATCAGAGACCCGATAAGATCATTTCATATTTTGGTTAATATAAGAATTCAGCGAAATTCTATCACATTTGTTCAATTTACGTCGCTCCTATTTCAGATAGCGTATTGGGCTAAACGGCATCTCAAAACGCATGGAATGGCGAGTGAAATGCACTATTAAACTTCTAGGGTAGGGCGAACAGACACCCGAATAGATCATTTTATATTACGGTTAATATAAGAATTCAGCGTAATTCTATCACATTTGTTCAACTAACGTCGCTCCTATTTCAGATAGCGTACTGGGCTAGGCGGCATCTTAAAGCGCGTGGAAGGGCGAGTAAAATGCACTTCTAAACTTCTATGATAGGGCAATCAGAGTTCCGAATAGATCATTTTATATTTTGTTTACTATAACATTTCAGGGAAATTCTATCACATTTGTTCAATTTACGTCGCTCCTATTTCAGATAGCGTATTGGGCTAAGCGGCATCTCAAAGCGCAAGAAATGGCGAGTAAAATGCACTATTAAGCTTCTAGAGTTGGGCACATATAGACCCGATTACATCATTTTATATTTTGGTTAATATAAGAATTCAGCGAAATTCTATCACATTTTTTCAATTTACGTCGCTCCTATTTCAGATAGCGTATTGGGCTAAGCGGCATCTCAAAGCGCATGGAATGACGAGTAAAATGCACTAATAAACTTCTAGGATAAGGCAAACGGAGATCCGATTAGACCATTTTATATTACGGTTAATATAAGAATGCAGCGTAATTCTATCACATTTGTTCAATTTACGTCGCTCCTATTTCAGATAGCGTACTGGGCTAAGAAGCATCTCAAAGCGCATGAAATGGCGAGTAAAATGCACTATTAAACTTCTAGGATAAGGCAAACAGAGACCCGATTAGATCATTTTATATTACGGTTAATATAAGAATTCAGCGTAATTCTGTCACATTTGTTCAACTTACGTAGCTCCTATTTCAGATAGCGTACTGGGCTAGGCGGCAACTTAAAGCGCGTGGAATGGTGTGTAAAATGCACTATTAAACTTCTGGGGTAGGGCAATCAGAGACCCGATTAGATCATTTTATATTATGGTTAATATAAGAATTCAGCGAAGTTCTATCACATTTGTTTAATTTACGTCGCTCCTATTTCAGATAGCGTATTGGGCTAAGCGGCATCTCAAAGCGCATGAAATGGCGAGTAAACTGCACTATTAAACTTCTAGGGTAGGGCAATCAGAGACCCGATTAGATCATTTTATATTTTGGTTAATATAAGATTCAGCGAAAGTCTATCACATTTGTTCAATTTACGTCGCTCCTATTTCAGATAGCGTATTGGGCTAAGCGGCATATCAAAGCGCATGAAATGGCGAGTAAAATGCACTATTAAACTTCTAGGGTAGGGCAATCAGAGACCCGATTAGATCATTTTATATTTTGGTTAATATAAGAATTCAGCGAAATTCTATCACATTTGTTCAATTTACGTCGCTCCGATTTCAGATAGCGTATTGGGCTAAGCGGCATCTCAAAGCGCATGAAATGGCGAGTAAAATGCACTATTAAACTTCTAGGATAGGGCAAACAGAGACCCGATTAGATCATTTTATATTACGGTTAACATAAGAATTCAGCGTAATTCTGTGACATTTGTTCAACTTACGTAGCTCCTATTTCAGATAGCGTACTGGGCTAGGCGGCAACTTAAAGCGCGTGGAATGGCGAGTAAAATGCACTATTAAACTTCTATGATAGGGCAATCAGAGACCCGATTAAATCATTTTATATTTTGGTTAATATAAGATTCCAGCGAAATTCTATCACATTTGTTCAATTTACGTCGCTCCTATTTCAGATAGCGTATTGGGCTAAGCGGCATCTCAAAGCGCATGGAATGGCGAGTGAAATGCACTATTAAACTTCTAGGGTAGGGCGAACAGACACCCGAATAGATCATTTTATATTACGGTTAATATAAGAATTCAGCGTAATTCTATCACATTTGTTCAACTAACGTCGCTCCTATTTCAGATAGCGTACTGGGCTAGGCGGCATCTTAAAGCGCGTGGAAAGGCGAGTAAAATGCACTTCGAAACTTCTATGATAGGGCAATCAGAGTTCCGAATAGATCATTTTATATTTTGTTTACTATAACATTTCAGGGAAATTCTATCACATTTGTTCAATTTACGTCGCTCCTATTTCAGATAGCGTATTGGGCTAAGCGGCATCTCAAAGCGCAAGAAATGGCGAGTAAAATGCACTATTAAGCTTCTAGAGTTGGGCACATATAGACCCGATTAGATCATTTTATATTTTGGTTAATATAAGAATTCAGCGAAATTCTATCACATTTTTTCAATTTACGTCGCTCCTATTTCAGATAGCGTATTGGGCTAAGCGGCATCTCAAGGCGCATGAAATGGCGAGTAAAATGCACTACTAAACATCTAGGGTAGGGCAATCACAGACCCGATTAGATCATTTTATATTATGGTTAATTTAAGAATTCAGCAAAATTCTAACACATTTGTTCAATTTACGTCGCTCCTATTTCAGATAGCGTACTCGGATAGGCGGCATCTTAAAGCGCGTGGAGTGGCGAGTAAAATGTACTATTAAACTTCTATGATAGGGCAATCAGAGACCCGGTTAGATCATTTTATATTTTGGTTAATATAAGAATTCAGTGAAATTCTATCACATTTGTTCAATTTACGTCGCTCCTATTTCAGATAGCGTATTGGGCTAAGCGGCATCACAAAGCGCATGAAATGGCGTGTAAAATACACTATTAAGCTTCTACGCTAGGGCGAAGAGAGACCCGATTAGATCATTTAACATTATGGTTAATAAAAGGATTCAGCGAAATTCTATCACATTTGTTCAACTTACGTCGCTCCTATTTCAGATAGCGTACTGGGCTGGGCGGCATCTTAAATCGCGTGGAAGGGCGAGTAAAATGCACTACTAAACTTCTATGATAGGGCAATCAGAGAGCCGATTAGATCATTTTATATTTTGCTTAATATAAGAATTTAGCGAAATTCTATCACATTTGTTCAATTTACGTCGCTCCAATTTCAGATTGCGTATTGGGCTAAGCGGCATCTCAAAGCGCATGAAATGACGAGTGAAAGGCACTATTAAACTTCTAGGGTAGGGCGAACAGAGAACCGATTAGATCATTTTATATTACGGTTAATATAAGAATTCAGCGTAATTCTATCACATTTGTTCAACTTACGTCGCTCCTATTTCAGATAGCATACTGGGCTAGGCGGCATCTTAAAGCGCGTGGAATGGCGAGTAAAATGCACTATTAAACTTCTATGATAGGGCTATCAGAGACCCGATTAGATCATTTCATATTCTGGTTAATATAAGAATTCAGCGAAATTCTATCACATTTGTTCAATTTACATCGCTCCTATTTCAGATAGCGACTTGTGCTAAGCGTCATCTCAAAGCGCAAGAAATGGCGAGTAAAATGCACTATTAAACTTCTAGGATAAGGCAAACAGAAACCCGATTAGATCATTTTATATTACGGTTAATATAAGAATTCAGCGTAATTCTGTGACATTTGTTCAACTTACGTAGCTCCTATTTCAGATAGCGTACTGGGCTAGGCGGCATCTTAAAGCGCGTGGAATGGCGACTAAAATGCACTATTAAACTTCTATGATAGGGCAATCAGAGACCCGATTATATCATTTTATATTTTGGTTAATATAAGAATCCAGCGAAATTCTATCACATTTGTTCAATTTACGTCGCTCCTATTTCAGATAGCGTATTGGGCTAAGCGGCATCTCACAGCGCACGAAAGGGCGAGTAAAATGCACTATTAAACTTCTAGGGTAGGGCAATCAGAGACCCGATAAGATCATTTCATATTTTGGTTAATATAAGAATTCAGCGAAATTCTATCACATTTGTTCAATTTACGTCGCTCCTATTTCAGATAGCGTATTGGGCTAAACGGCATCTCAAAACGCATGGAATGGCGAGTGAAATGCACTATTAAACTTCTAGGGTAGGGCGAACAGACACCCGAATAGATCATTTTATATTACGGTTAATATAAGAATTCAGCGTAATTCTATCACATTTGTTCAACTAACGTCGCTCCTATTTCAGATAGCGTACTGGGCTAGGCGGCATCTTAAAGCGCGTGGAAGGGCGAGTAAAATGCACTTCTAAACTTCTATGATAGGGCAATCAGAGTTCCGAATAGATCATTTTATATTTTGTTTACTATAACATTTCAGGGAAATTCTATCACATTTGTTCAATTTACGTCGCTCCTATTTCAGATAGCGTATTGGGCTAAGCGGCATCTCAAAGCGCAAGAAATGGCGAGTAAAATGCACTATTAAGCTTCTAGAGTTGGGCACATATAGACCCGATTAGATCATTTTATATTTTGGTTAATATAAGAATTCAGCGAAATTCTATCACATTTTTTCAATTTACGTCGCTCCTATTTCAGATAGCGTATTGGGCTAAGCGGCATCTCAAAGCGCATGGAATGACGAGTAAAATGCACTAATAAACTTCTAGGATAAGGCAAACGGAGATCCGATTAGACCATTTTATATTACGGTTAATATAAGAATGCAGCGTAATTCTATCACATTTGTTCAACTTACGTAGCTCCTATTTCAGATAGCGTACTGGGCTAGGCGGCAACTTAAAGCGCGTGGAATGGTGTGTAAAATGCACTATTAAACTTCTGGGGTAGGGCAATCAGAGACCCGATTAGATCATTTTATATTATGGTTAATATAAGAATTCAGCGAAGTTCTATCACATTTGTTTAATTTACGTCGCTCCTATTTCAGATAGCGTATTGGGCTAAGCGGCATCTCAAAGCGCATGAAATGGCGAGTAAACTGCACTATTAAACTTCTAGGGTAGGGCAATCAGAGACCCGATTAGATCATTTTATATTTTGGTTAATATAAGATTCAGCGAAAGTCTATCACATTTGTTCAATTTACGTCGCTCCTATTTCAGATAGCGTATTGGGCTAAGCGGCATATCAAAGCGCATGAAATGGCGAGTAAAATGCACTATTAAACTTCTAGGGTAGGGCAATCAGAGACCCGATTAGATCATTTTATATTTTGGTTAATATAAGAATTCAGCGAAATTCTATCACATTTGTTCAATTTACGTCGCTCCGATTTCAGATAGCGTATTGGGCTAAGCGGCATCTCAAAGCGCATGAAATGGCGAGTAAAATGCACTATTAAACTTCTAGGATAAGGCAAACAGAGACCCGATTAGATCATTTTATATTACGGTTAACATAAGAATTCAGCGTAATTCTGTGACATTTGTTCAACTTACGTAGCTCCTATTTCAGATAGCGTACTGGGCTAGGCGGCAACTTAAAGCGCGTGGAATGGCGAGTAAAATGCACTATTAAACTTCTATGATAGGGCAATCAGAGACCCGATTAAATCATTTTATATTTTGGTTAATATAAGATTCCAGCGAAATTCTATCACATTTGTTCAATTTACGTCGCTCCTATTTCAGATAGCGTATTGGGCTAAGCGGCATCTCAAAGCGCATGGAATGGCGAGTGAAATGCACTATTAAACTTCTAGGGTAGGGCGAACAGACACCCGAATAGATCATTTTATATTACGGTTAATATAAGAATTCAGCGTAATTCTATCACATTTGTTCAACTAACGTCGCTCCTATTTCAGATAGCGTACTGGGCTAGGCGGCATCTTAAAGCGCGTGGAAGGGCGAGTAAAATGCACTTCGAAACTTCTATGATAGGGCAATCAGAGTTCCGAATAGATCATTTTATATTTTGTTTACTATAACATTTCAGGGAAATTCTATCACATTTGTTCAATTTACGTCGCTCCTATTTCAGATAGCGTATTGGGCTAAGCGGCATCTCAAAGCGCAAGAAATGGCGAGTAAAATGCACTATTAAGCTTCTAGAGTTGGGCACATATAGACCCGATTAGATCATTTTATATTTTGGTTAATATAAGAATTCAGCGAAATTCTATCACATTTTTTCAATTTACGTCGCTCCTATTTCAGATAGCGTATTGGGCTAAGCGGCATCTCAAAGCGCATGGAATGACGAGTAAAATGCACTAATAAACTTCTAGGATAAGGCAAACGGAGATCCGATTTGACCATTTTATATTACGGTTAATATAAGAATGCAGCGTAATTCTATCACATTTGTTCAATTTACGTCGCTCCTATTTCAGATAGCGTATTGGGCTAAGAGGCATCTCAAAGCGCATGAAATGGCGAGTAAAATGCACTATTAAACTTCTAGGATAAGGCAAACAGAGACCCGATTAGATCATTTTATATTACGGTTAATATAAGAATTCAGCGTAATTCTATCACATTTGTTCAACTTACGTCGCTCCGATTTCAGATAGCGTATTGGGCTAAGCGGCATCTCAAAGCGCATGAAATGGCGAGTAAAATGCACTATTAAACTTCTAGGATAAGACAAACAGAGACCCGATTAGATCATTTTATATTACGGTTAACATAAGAATTCAGCGTAATTCTGTGACATTTGTTCAACTTACGTAGCTCCTATTTCAGATAGCGTACTGGGCTAGGCGGCAACTTAAAGCGCGTGGAATGGCGAGTAAAATGCACTATTAAACTTCTATGATAGGGCAATCAGAGACCCGATTAGATCATTTTATATTTTGGTTAATATAAGATTCCAGCGAAATTCTATCACATTTGTTCAATTTACGTCGCTCCTATTTCAGATAGCGTATTGGGCTAAGAGGCATCTCAAAGAGCATGAAATGGCGAGTAAAATGCACTATTAAACTTCTAGGATAAGGCAAACAGAGACCCGATTAGATCATTTTATATTACGGTTAATATAAGAATTCAGCGTAATTCTGTGACATTTGTTCAACTTACGTAGCTCCTATTTCAGATAGCGTGCTGGGCTAGGCGGCAACTTAAAGCGCGTGGAATGGCGAGTAAAATGCACTGTTAAACTTCTATGATAGAGCAATCAGAGACCCGATTAGATCATTTTATATTTTGGTTAATATAAGAATTCAGCGAAATTCTATCACATTTGTTCAATTTACGTCGCTCCTATTTCAGATAGCTTATTGGGCTAAGCGGCATCGCAAAGCGCATGAATTGACGAGTAAAATGCACTATTAAACTTCTAGGATAAGGGAAACAGAGACCCGATTAGATCATTTTATATTACGGTTAATATAAGAATTCAGCGTAATTCTGTCACATTTGTTCAACTTACGTAGCTCCTATTTCAGATAGCGTACTGGGCTAGGCGGCAACTTAAAGCGCGTGGAATGGTGAGTAAAATGCACTATTAAACTTCTGGGGTAGGGCAATCAGAGACCCGATTAGATCATTTTATATTATGGTTAATATAAGAATTCAGCGAAGTTCTATCACATTTGTTTAATTTACGTCGCTCCTATTTCAGATAGCGTATTGGGCTAAGCGGCATCTCACAGCGCACGAAACGGCGAGTAAAATGCACTATTAAACTTCTAGGGTAGGGCAATCAGAGACCCGATAAGATCATTTCATATTTTGGTTAATATATGAATTCAGCGAAATTCTATCACATTTGTTCAATTTACGTCGCTCCTATTTCAGATAGCGTATTGGGCTAAGCGGCATCTCAAAGCGCATGGAATGGCGAGTGAAATGCACTATTAAACTTCTAGGGTAGGGCGAACAGACACCCGAATAGATCATTTTATATTACGGTTAATATAAGAATTCAGCGTAATTCTATCACATTTGTTCAACTAACGTCGCTCCTATTTCAGATAGCGTACTGGGCTAGGCGGCATCTTAAAGCGCGTGGAAGGGCGAGTAAAATGCACTTCGAAACTTCTATGATAGGGCAATCAGAGACCCGATTAGATCATTTTATATTTTGGTTAATATAAGAATTCAGCGAAATTCTATCACATTTGTTCAATTTACGTCGCTCCTATTTCAGATAGCGTATTGGGCTAAGCGGCATCTCGAAGCGCAAGAAATGGCGAGTAAAATGCACTATTAAACTTCTAGGGTAGGGCAAACAGAGACCCCATTAGATCATTTTATATTATGGTTAATTTAAGAATTCAGCGAAATTCTATCACATTTGTTCAATTTACGTTGCTCCTATTTCAGATAGCGTATTGGGCTAAGCGGCATCTCAAAGCGCAAGAAATGGCGAGTAAAATGCACTATTAAACTTCTAGGGTGGGGCAAACAGAGACCAGTTTAGATCACTTTATATTATGGTTAATTTAAGAATTCAGCGAAATTCTATCTCATTTGTTCAATTTACGTCGATCCTATTGCAGATAGCGTATTGGGCTAAGCGGCATCGCAAAGCGCATGAATTGACGAGTAAAATGCACTATTAAACTTCTAGGATAAGGGAAACAGAGACCCGATTAGATCATTTTATATTACGGTTAATATAAGAATTCAGCGTAATTCTGTCACATTTGTTCAACTTACGTAGCTCCTATTTCAGATAGCGTACTGGGCTAGGCGGCAACTTAAAGCGCGTGGAATGGTGAGTAAAATGCACTATTAAACTTCTGGGGTAGGGCAATCAGAGACCCGATTAGATCATTTTATATTATGGTTAATATAAGAATTCAGCGAAGTTCTATCACATTTGTTTAATTTACGTCGCTCCTATTTCAGATAGCGTATTGGGCTAAGCGGCATCTCACAGCGCACGAAACGGCGAGTAAAATGCACTATTAAACTTCTAGGGTAGGGCAATCAGAGACCCGATAAGATCATTTCATATTTTGGTTAATATATGAATTCAGCGAAATTCTATCACATTTGTTCAATTTACGTCGCTCCTATTTCAGATAGCGTATTGGGCTAAGCGGCATCTCAAAGCGCATGGAATGGCGAGTGAAATGCACTATTAAACTTCTAGGGTAGGGCGAACAGACACCCGAATAGATCATTTTATATTACGGTTAATATAAGAATTCAGCGTAATTCTATCACATTTGTTCAACTAACGTCGCTCCTATTTCAGATAGCGTACTGGGCTAGGCGGCATCTTAAAGCGCGTGGAAGGGCGAGTAAAGTGCACTTCTAAACTTCTATGACAGGGCAATCAGAGTTCCGAATAGATCATTTTATATTTTGTTTACTATAACATTTCAGGGAAATTCTATCACATTTGTTCAATTTACGTCGCTCCTATATCAGATAGCGTATTGGGCTAAGCGGCATCTCAAAGCGCAAGAAATGGCGAGTAAAATGCACTATTAAGCTTCTAGAGTTGGGCACATATAGACCCGATTAGATCATTTTATATTTTGGTTAATATAAGAATTCAACGAAATTCTATCACATTTTTTCAATTTACGTCGCTCCTATTTCAGATAGCGTATTGGGCTAAGCGGCATCTCAAAGCGCATGGAATGACGAGTAAAATGCACTAATAAACTTCTAGGATAAGGCAAACGGAGATCCGATTAGACCATTTTATATTACGGTTAATATAAGAATGCAGCGTAATTCTATCACATTTGTTCAATTTACGTCGCTCCTATTTCAGATAGCGTATTGGGCTAAGCTGCATCTCAAAGCGCAAGAAATGGCTCGTACAATGCACTATTCAACTTCTAGGGTAGGGCAAACAGAGACCGGATTAGATCATTTTATATTTTGGTTAATATAAGAATTCAGCGGAATTCTCTCACATTTGTTCAATTTACGTCGCTCCTATTTCAGATAGCGTATTGGGCTAAGAGGCATCTCAAAGCGCATGAAATGGCGAGTAAAATGCACTATTAAACTTCTAGGATAAGGCAAACAGAGACCCGATTAGATCATTTTATATTACGGTTAATATAAGAATTCAGCGTAATTCTGTCACATTTGTTCAACTTACGTAGCTCCTATTTCAGATAGCGTGCTGGGCTAGGCGGCAACTTGAAGCGCGTGGAATGGCGAGTAAAATGCACTGTTAAACTTCTATGATAGGGCAATCAGAGACCCGATTAGATCATTTTATATTTTGGTTAATATAAGAATTCAGCGAAATTCTATCACATTTGTTCAATTTACGTCGCTCCTATTTCAGATAGCTTATTGGGCTAAGCGGCATCGCAAAGCGCATGAATTGACGAGTAAAATGCACTATTAAACTTCTAGGATAAGGCAAACAGAGACCCGATTAGATCATTTTATATTACGGTTAATATAAGAATTCAGCGTAATTCTGTCACATTTGTTCAACTTACGTAGCTCCTATTTCAGATAGCGTACTGGGCTAGGCGGCAACTTAAAGCGCGTGGAATGGTGAGTAAAATGCACTATTAAACTTCTGGGGTAGGGCAATCAGAGACCCGATTAGATCATTTTATATTATGGTTAATATAAGAATTCAGCGAAGTTCTATCACATTTGTTTAATTTACGTCGCTCCTATTTCAGATAGCGTATTGGGCTAAGCGGCATCTCACAGCGCACGAAACGGCGAGTAAAATGCACTATTAAACTTCTAGGGTAGGGCAATCAGAGACCCGATGAGATCATTTCATATTTTGGTTAATATATGAATTCAGCGAAATTCTATCACATTTGTTCAATTTACGTCGCTCCTATTTCTGATAGCGTATTGGGCTAAGCGGCATCTCAAAGCGCATGGAATGGCGAGTGAAATGCACTATTAAACTTCTAGGGTAGGGCGAACAGACACCCGAATAGATCATTTTATATTACGGTTAATATAAGAATTCAGCGTAATTCTATCCCATTCGTTCAACTAACGTCGCTCCTATTTCAGATAGCGTACTGGGCTAGGCGGCATCTTAAAGCGCGTGGAAGGGCGAGTAAAATGCACTTCGAAACTTCTATGATAGGGCAATCAGAGTTCCGAATAGATCATTTTATATTTTGTTTACTATAACATTTCAGGGAAATTCTATCACATTTGTTCAATTTACGTCGCTCCTATTTCAGATAGCGTATTGGGCTAAGCGGCATCTCAAAGCGCAAGAAATGGCGAGTAAAATGCACTATTAAGCTTCTAGAGTTGGGCACATATAGACCCGATTAGATCATTTTATATTTTGGTTAATATAAGAATTCAGCGAAATTCTATCACATTTTTTCAATTTACGTCGCTCCTATTTCAGATAGCGTATTGGGCTAAGCGGCATCTCAAAGCGCATGGAATGACGAGTAAAATGCACTAATAAACTTCTAGGATAAGGCAAACGGAGATCCGATTAGACCATTTTATATTACGGTTAATACAAGAATGCAGCGTAATTCTATCACATTTGTTCAATTTACGTCGCTCCTATTTCAGATAGCGTATTGGGCTAAGAGGCATCTCAAAGCGCATGAAATGGCGAGTAAAATGCACTATTAAACTTCTAGGATAAGGCAAACAGAGACCCGATTAGATCATTTTATATTACGGTTAATATAAGAATTCAGCGTAATTCTGTCACATTTGTTCAACTTACGTAGCTCCTATTTCAGATACCGTACTGGGCTAGGCGGCAACTTAAAGCGCGTGGAATGGTGAGTAAAATGCACTATTAAACTTCTGGGGTAGGGCAATCAGAGACCCGATTAGATCATTTTATATTATGGTTAATATAAGAATTCAGCGAAGTTCTATCACATTTGTTTAATTTACGTCGCTCCTATTTCAGATAGCGTATTGGGCTAAGCGGCATCTCAAAGCGCATGAAATGGCGAGTAAACTGCACTATTAAACTTCTAGGGTAGGGCAATCAGAGACCCGATTAGATCATTTTATATTTTGGTTAATATAAGATTCAGCGAAATTCTATCACATTTGTTCAATTTACGTCGCTCCTATTTCAGATAGCGTATTGGGCTAAGCGGCATATCAAAGCGCATGAAATGGCGAGTAAAATGCACTATTAAACTTCTAGGGTAGGGCAATCAGAGACCCGATCAGATCATTTTATATTTTGGTTAATATAAGAATTCAGCGAAATTCTATCACATTTGTTCAATTTACGTCGCTCCTATTTCAGATAGCGTATTGGGCTAAGCGGCATATCAAAGCGCATGAAATGGCGAGTAAAATGCACTATTAAACTTCTAGGGTAGGGCAATCAGAGACCCGATTAGATCATTTTATATTTTGGTTAATATAAGAATTCAGCGAAATTCTATCACATTTGTTCAATTTACGTCGCTCCGATTTCAGATAGCGTATTGGGCTAAGCGGCATCTCAAAGCGCATGAAATGGCGAGTAAAATGCACTATTAAACTTCTAGGATAAGGCAAACAGAGACCCGATTAGATCATTTTATATTACGGTTAACATACGAATTCAGCGTAATTCTGTGACATTTGTTCAACTTACGTAGCTCCTATTTCAGATAGCGTACTGGGCTAGGCGGCAACTTAAAGCGCGTGGAATGGCGAGTAAAATGCACTATTAAACTTCTATGATAGGGCAATCAGAGACCCGATTAAATCATTTTATATTTTGGTTAATATAAGATTCCAGCGAAATTCTATCACATTTGTTCAATTTACGTCGCTCCTATTTCAGATAGCGTATTGGGCTAAGCGGCATCTCAAAGCGCATGGAATGGCGAGTGAAATGCACTATTAAACTTCTAGGGTAGGGCGAACAGACACCCGAATAGATCATTTTATATTACGGTTAATATAAGAATTCAGCGTAATTCTATCACATTTGTTCAACTAACGTCGCTCCTATTTCAGATAGCGTACTGGGCTAGGCGGCATCTTAAAGCGCGTGGAAGGGCGAGTAAAATGCACTTCGAAACTTCTATGATAGGGCAATCAGAGTTCCGAATAGATCATTTTATATTTTGTTTACTATAACATTTCAGGGAAATTCTATCACATTTGTTCAATTTACGTCGCTCCTATTTCAGATAGCGTATTGGGCTAAGCGGCATCTCAAAGCGCAAGAAATGGCGAGTAAAATGCACTATTAAGCTTCTAGAGTTGGGCACATATAGACCCGATTAGATCATTTTATATTTTGGTTAATATAAGAATTCAGCGAAATTCTATCACATTTTTTCAATTTACGTCGCTCCTATTTCAGATAGCGTATTGGGCTAAGCGGCATCTCAAAGCGCATGGAATGACGAGTAAAATGCACTAATAAACTTCTAGGATAAGGCAAACGGAGATCCGATTAGACCATTTTATATTACGGTTAATATAAGAATGCAGCGTAATTCTATCACATTTGTTCAATTTACGTCGCTCCTATTTCAGATAGCGTATTGGGCTAAGAGGCATCTCAAAGCGCATGAAATGGCGAGTAAAATGCACTATTAAACTTCTAGGATAAGGCAAACAGAGACCCGATTAGATCATTTTATATTACGGTTAATATAAGAATTCAGCGTAATTCTATCACATTTGTTCAACTTACGTCGCTCCGATTTCAGATAGCGTATTGGGCTAAGCGGCATCTCAAAGCGCATGAAATGGCGAGTAAAATGCACTATTAAACTTCTAGGATAAGACAAACAGAGACCCGATTAGATCATTTTATATTACGGTTAACATAAGAATTCAGCGTAATTCTGTGACATTTGTTCAACTTACGTAGCTCCTATTTCAGATAGCGTACTCGGCTAGGCGGCAACTTAAAGCGCGTGGAATGGCGAGTAAAATGCACTATTAAACTTCTATGATAGGGCAATCAGAGACCCGATTAGATCATTTTATATTTTGGTTAATATAAGATTCCAGCGAAATTCTATCACATTTGTTCAATTTACGTCGCTCCTATTTCAGATAGCGTATTGGGCTAAGAGGCATCTCAAAGAGCATGAAATGGCGAGTAAAATGCACTATTAAACTTCTAGGATAAGGCAAACAGAGACCCGATTAGATCATTTTATATTACGGTTAATATAAGAATTCAGCGTAATTCTGTGACATTTGTTCAACTTACGTAGCTCCTATTTCAGATAGCGTGCTGGGCTAGGCGGCAACTTAAAGCGCGTGGAATGGCGAGTAAAATGCACTGTTAAACTTCTATGATAGAGCAATCAGAGACCCGATTAGATCATTTTATATTTTGGTTAATATAAGAATTCAGCGAAATTCTATCACATTTGTTCAATTTACGTCGCTCCTATTTCAGATAGCTTATTGGGCTAAGCGGCATCGCAAAGCGCATGAATTGACGAGTAAAATGCACTATTAAACTTCTAGGATAAGGGAAACAGAGACCCGATTAGATCATTTTATATTACGGTTAATATAAGAATTCAGCGTAATTCTGTCACATTTGTTCAACTTACGTAGCTCCTATTTCAGATAGCGTACTGGGCTAGGCGGCAACTTAAAGCGCGTGGAATGGTGAGTAAAATGCACTATTAAACTTCTGGGGTAGGGCAATCAGAGACCCGATTAGATCATTTTATATTATGGTTAATATAAGAATTCAGCGAAGTTCTATCACATTTGTTTAATTTACGTCGCTCCTATTTCAGATAGCGTATTGGGCTAAGCGGCATCTCACAGCGCACGAAACGGCGAGTAAAATGCACTATTAAACTTCTAGGGTAGGGCAATCAGAGACCCGATAAGATCATTTCATATTTTGGTTAATATATGAATTCAGCGAAATTCTATCACATTTGTTCAATTTACGTCGCTCCTATTTCAGATAGCGTATTGGGCTAAGCGGCATCTCAAAGCGCATGGAATGGCGAGTGAAATGCACTATTAAACTTCTAGGGTAGGGCGAACAGACACCCGAATAGATCATTTTATATTACGGTTAATATAAGAATTCAGCGTAATTCTATCACATTTGTTCAACTAACGTCGCTCCTATTTCAGATAGCGTACTGGGCTAGGCGGCATCTTAAAGCGCGTGGAAGGGCGAGTAAAATGCACTTCGAAACTTCTATGATAGGGCAATCAGAGACCCGATTAGATCATTTTATATTTTGGTTAATATAAGAATTCAGCGAAATTCTATCACATTTGTTCAATTTACGTCGCTCCTATTTCAGATAGCGTATTGGGCTAAGCGGCATCTCGAAGCGCAAGAAATGGCGAGTAAAATGCACTATTAAACTTCTAGGGTAGGGCAAACAGAGACCCCATTAGATCATTTTATATTATGGTTAATTTAAGAATTCAGCGAAATTCTATCACATTTGTTCAATTTACGTTGCTCCTATTTCAGATAGCGTATTGGGCTAAGCGGCATCTCAAAGCGCAAGAAATGGCGAGTAAAATGCACTATTAAACTTCTAGGGTGGGGCAAACAGAGACCAGTTTAGATCACTTTATATTATGGTTAATTTAAGAATTCAGCGAAATTCTATCTCATTTGTTCAATTTACGTCGATCCTATTGCAGATAGCGTATTGGGCTAAGCGGCATCGCAAAGCGCATGAATTGACGAGTAAAATGCACTATTAAACTTCTAGGATAAGGGAAACAGAGACCCGATTAGATCATTTTATATTACGGTTAATATAAGAATTCAGCGTAATTCTGTCACATTTGTTCAACTTACGTAGCTCCTATTTCAGATAGCGTACTGGGCTAGGCGGCAACTTAAAGCGCGTGGAATGGTGAGTAAAATGCACTATTAAACTTCTGGGGTAGGGCAATCAGAGACCCGATTAGATCATTTTATATTATGGTTAATATAAGAATTCAGCGAAGTTCTATCACATTTGTTTAATTTACGTCGCTCCTATTTCAGATAGCGTATTGGGCTAAGCGGCATCTCACAGCGCACGAAAGGGCGAGTAAAATGCACTATTAAACTTCTAGGGTAGGGCAATCAGAGACCCGATAAGATCATTTCATATTTTGGTTAATATATGAATTCAGCGAAATTCTATCACATTTGTTCAATTTACGTCGCTCCTATTTCAGATAGCGTATTGGGCTAAGCGGCATCTCAAAGCGCATGGAATGGCGAGTGAAATGCACTATTAAACTTCTAGGGTAGGCGAACAGACACCCGAATAGATCATTTTATATTACGGTTAATATAAGAATTCAGCGTAATTCTATCACATTTGTTCAACTAACGTCGCTCCTATTTCAGATAGCGTACTGGGCTAGGCGGCATCTTAAAGCGCGTGGAAGGGCGAGTAAAATGCACTTCTAAACTTCTATGACAGGGCAATCAGAGTTCCGAATAGATCATTTTATATTTTGTTTACTATAACATTTCAGGGAAATTCTATCACATTTGTT
>CAKAJE020000140.1:0-33864 GCA_916610135.2 Macropis europaea | reverse complement strand
TAAAGCGCGTGGAAGGGCGAGTAAAATGCACTTCTAAACTTCTATGATAGGGCAATCAGAGTTACGAATAGATCATTTTATATTTTGTTTACTATAACATTTCAGGGAAATTCTATCACATTTGTTCAATTTACGTCTATTTCAGATAGCGTATTGGGCTAAGCGGCATCTCAAAGCGCAGGAAATGGCGAGTAAAATGCACTATTAAACTTCTAGGGTAGGGCAATCAGAGACCCGATTATATCATTTTATATTTTGGTTAATATAAGAATTCAGCGAAATTCTATCACATTTGTTCAATTTACGTCGCTCCTATTTCAGATAGCGTATTGGGATAAGCGGCATCTCAAAGCGCATGAAATGGCGAGTAAAATGCACTCTTGAACTTCTAGGATAAGGCAAACAGAGACCCGATTAGATCATTTTATATTACGGTTAATATAAGAATGCAGCGTAATTCTGTGACATTTGTTCAATTTACGTCGCTCCTATTTCAGATAGCGTATTGGGCTAAGCTGCATCTCAAAGCGCAAGAAATGGCTCGTAAAATGCACTATTAAACTTCTAGGGTAGGGCAAACAGAGACCGGATTAGATCATTTTATATTTTGGTTAATATAAGAATTCAGCGAAATTCTATCACATTTGTTCAATTTACGTCGCTCCTACTTCAGATAGCGTATTGGGCTAAGAGGCATCTCAAAGCGCATGAAATGGCGAGTAAAATGCACTATTACACTTCTTGGGTAGGGCGAACAAAACCCGATTAGATCATTTTACATTAAGGTTAATATAAGAATTCAGCGAAATTCTATCACATTTGTTCAATTTACGTCGCTCCTATTTCAGATAGCGTATTGGGCTAAGCGGCATCTCACAGCGCACGAAAGGGCGAGTAAAATGCACTATTAAACTTCTAGGGTAGGGCAATCAGAGACCCGATAAGATCATTTTATATTATGGTTAATATAAGAATTCAGCGAAATTCTATCACATTTGTTCAATTTACGTCGCTCCTATTTCAGATAGCGTATTGGGCTAAGCGGCATCTCAAAGCGCATGAAATGGCGAGTAAAATGCACTATTAAACTTCTAGGATAAGGCAAACAGAGACCCGATTAGATCATTTTATATTACGGTTAACATAAGAATGCAGCGTAATTCTGTGACATTTGTTCAATTTACGTCGCTCCTATTTCAGATAGCGTATTGGGCTAAGCTGCATCTCAAAGCGCAAGAAATGGCTCGTAAAATGCACTATTAAACTTCTAGGGTAGGGCAAACAGAGACCGGATTAGATCATTTTATATTTTGGTTAATATAAGAATTCAGCGAAATTCTATCACATTTGTTCAATTTACGTCGCTCCTATTTCAGATAGCGTATTGGGCTAAGCGGCATCTCACAGCGCACGAAAGGGCGAGTAAAATGCACTATTAAACTTCTAGGGTAGGGCAATCAGAGACCCGATAAGATCATTTTATATTTTGGTTAATATAAGAATTCAGCGAAATTCTATCACATTTGTTCAATTTACGTCGCTCCTATTTCAGATAGCGTATTGGGCTAAGCGGCATCTCAAAGCGCAAGAAATGGCGAGTAAAATTCACTATTAAACTTCTAGGGTAGGGCAAACAGAGACCCCATTAGATCATTTTATATTATGGTTAATTTAAGAATTCAGCAAAATTCTACCACATTTGTTCAATTTACATCGCTCCTATTTCAGATAGCGTATTGGGCTAAGCGGCATCTCAAAGCGCATGGAATGACGAGTAAAATGCACTAATAAACTTCTACGATAAGGCAAACGGAGATCCGATTAGACCATTTTATATTACGGTTAATATAAGAATTCAGCGTAATTCTATCACATTTGTTCAATTTACGTCGTTCCTATTTCAGATAGCATACTGGGCTAGGCGGCACCTTAAAGCGCGTGGAATGGCGAGTAAAATGCACTATTAAACTTCTATAATAGGGCAATCAGAGACCCGATTAGATCATTTTATATTTTGGTTAATATAAGGATTCAGCGTAATTCTATCACATTTGTTCAATTTACGTCGCTCCTATTTCAGATAGCGTATTGGGCTAAGCGGCATCTCAAAGCGCATGAAATGGCGAGTAAAATGCACTGTTAAACTTCTAGGGTAGGCAAACAGAGACCCGATTAGATCATTTTATATTTTGGTTAATATAAGAATTCAGCGAAATTCTATCACATTTGTTCAATTTACGTCGCTCCTATTTCAGATAGCGTGTTGGGCTATGCGGTATCTCAAAGCGCATGGAGTGACGAGTGAAATGCTTTATTAAACTTCTAGGGTAGGGCGAACAGAAACCCGAATAGATCATTTTATATTACGGTTAATATAAGAATTCAGCGAAATTCTATCACATTTGTTCAATTTACGTCGCTCCTATTTCAGATAGCGTATTGGGCTAAGCGGCATCTCACAGCGCACGAAAGGGCGAGTAAAATGCACTATTAAACTTCTAGGGTAGGGCAATCAGAGACCCGATAAGATCATTTTATATTTTGGTTAATATAAGAATTCAGCGAAATTCTATCACATTTGTTCAATTTACGTCGCTCCTATTTCAGATAGCGTATTGGGCTAAGCGGCATCTCAAAGCGCATGAAATGGCGAGTAAAATGCACTCTTGAACTTCTAGGATAAGGCAAACAGAGACCCGATTAGATCATTTTATATTACGGTTAACATAAGAATGCAGCGTAATTCTGTGACATTTGTTCAATTTACGTCGCTCCTATTTCAGATAGCGTATTGGGCTAAGCTGCATCTCAAAGCGCAAGAAATGGCTCGTAAAATGCACTATTAAACTTCTAGGGTAGGGCAAACAGAGACCGGATTAGATCATTTTATATTTTGGTTAATATAAGAATTCAGCGAAATTCTATCACATTTATTCAATTTACGTCGCTCCTATTTCAGATAGCGTATTGGGCTAACAGGCATCTCAAAGCGCATGAAATGGCGAGTAAAATGCACTATTAAACTTCTAGGATAAGGCAAACAGAGACCCGATTAGATCATTTTATATTACGGTTAATATAAGAAATCAGCGTAATTCTGTCACATTCGTTCAACTTACGTAGCTCCTATTTCAGATAGCGTACTGGGCTAGGCGGCATCTGAAAGCGCGTGGAATGGCGAGTAAAATGCACTATTAAACTTCTATGATAGGGCAATCAGAGACCCGATTAGATCATTTTATATTTTGGTTAATATAAGAATTCAGCGAAATTCTATCACATTTGTTCAATATACGTCGCTCCAATTTCAGATAGCTTATTGGGCTAAGCGGCATCGCAAAGCGCATGAAATGACGAGTGAAATGCACTATTAAACTTCTTGGGTAGGGCGAACAAAACCCGATTAGATCATTTTACATTAAGGTTAATATAAGAATTCAGCGAAATTCTATCACATTTGTTCAATTTACGTCGCTCCTATTTCAGATAGCGTATTGGGCTAAGCGGCACCTCACAGCGCACGAAAGGGCGAGTAAAATGCACTATTAAACTTCTAGGGTAGGGCAATCAGAGACCCGACAAGATCATTTCATATTTTGGTTAACATAAGAATTCAGCGAAATTCTATCACATTTGTTCAATTTACGTCGCTCCTATTTCAGATAGCGTATTGGGCTAAGCGGCATCTCAAAGCGCATGGAATGGCGAGTGAAATGCACTATTAAACTTCTAGGGTAGGGCGAACAGACACCCGAATAGATCATTTTATATTACGGTTAATATAAGAATTCAGCGTAATTCTATCACATTTGTTCAACTAACGTCGCTCCTATTTCAGATAGCGTACTGGGCTAGGCGGCATCTTAAAGCGCGTGGAAGGGCGAGTAAAATGCACTTCTAAACTTCTATGATAGGGCAATCAGAGTTACGAATAGATCATTTTATATTTTGTTTACTATAACATTTCAGGGAAATTCTATCACATTTGTTCAATTTACGTCTATTTCAGATAGCGTATTGGGCTAAGCGGCATCTCAAAGCGCAGGAAATGGCGAGTAAAATGCACTATTAAACTTCTAGGGTAGGGCAATCAGAGACCCGATTATATCATTTTATATTTTGGTTAATATAAGAATTCAGCGAAATTCTATCACATTTGTTCAATTTACGTCGCTCCTATTTCAGATAGCGTATTGGGATAAGCGGCATCTCAAAGCGCATGAAATGGCGAGTAAAATGCACTCTTGAACTTCTAGGATAAGGCAAACAGAGACCCGATTAGATCATTTTATATTACGGTTAACATAAGAATGCAGCGTAATTCTGTGACATTTGTTCAATTTACGTCGCTCCTATTTCAGATAGCGTATTGGGCTAAGCTGCATCTCAAAGCGCAAGAAATGGCTCGTAAAATGCACTATTAAACTTCTAGGGTAGGGCAAACAGAGACCGGATTAGATCATTTTATATTTTGGTTAATATAAGAATTCAGCGAAATTCTATCACATTTGTTCAATTTACGTCGCTCCTACTTCAGATAGCGTATTGGGCTAAGAGGCATCTCAAAGCGCATGAAATGGCGAGTAAAATGCACTATTACACTTCTTGGGTAGGGCGAACAAAACCCGATTAGATCATTTTACATTAAGGTTAATATAAGAATTCAGCGAAATTCTATCACATTTGTTCAATTTACGTCGCTCCTATTTCAGATAGCGTATTGGGCTAAGCGGCATCTCACAGCGCACGAAAGGGCGAGTAAAATGCACTATTAAACTTCTAGGGTAGGGCAATCAGAGACCCGATAAGATCATTTTATATTTTGGTTAATATAAGAATTCAGCGAAATTCTATCACATTTGTTCAATTTACGTCGCTCCTATTTCAGATAGCGTATTGGGCTAAGCGGCATCTCAAAGCGCATGAAATGGCGAGTAAAATGCACTCTTGAACTTCTAGGATAAGGCAAACAGAGACCCGATTAGATCATTTTATATTACGGTTAACATAAGAATGCAGCGTAATTCTGTGACATTTGTTCAATTTACGTCGCTCCTATTTCAGATAGCGTATTGGGCTAAGCTGCATCTCAAAGCGCAAGAAATGGCTCGTAAAATGCACTATTAAACTTCTAGGGTAGGGCAAACAGAGACCGGATTAGATCATTTTATATTTTGGTTAATATAAGAATTCAGCGAAATTCTATCACATTTGTTCAATTTACGTCGCTCCTATTTCAGATAGCGTATTGGGCTAAGCGGCATCTCACAGCGCACGAAAGGGCGAGTAAAATGCACTATTAAACTTCTAGGGTAGGGCAATCAGAGACCCGATAAGATCATTTTATATTTTGGTTAATATAAGAATTCAGCGAAATTCTATCACATTTGTTCAATTTACGTCGCTCCTATTTCAGATAGCGTATTGGGCTAAGCGGCATCTCAAAGCGCAAGAAATGGCGAGTAAAATTCACTATTAAACTTCTAGGGTAGGGCAAACAGAGACCCCATTAGATCATTTTATATTATGGTTAATTTAAGAATTCAGCAAAATTCTACCACATTTGTTCAATTTACATCGCTCCTATTTCAGATAGCGTATTGGGCTAAGCGGCATCTCAAAGCGCATGGAATGACGAGTAAAATGCACTAATAAACTTCTACGATAAGGCAAACGGAGATCCGATTAGACCATTTTATATTACGGTTAATATAAGAATTCAGCGTAATTCTATCACATTTGTTCAATTTACGTCGTTCCTATTTCAGATAGCATACTGGGCTAGGCGGCACCTTAAAGCGCGTGGAATGGCGAGTAAAATGCACTATTAAACTTCTATAATAGGGCAATCAGAGACCCGATTAGATCATTTTATATTTTGGTTAATATAAGGATTCAGCGTAATTCTATCACATTTGTTCAATTTACATCGCTCCTATTTCAGATAGCGTATTGGGCTAAGCGGCATCTCAAAGCGCATGAAATGGCGAGTAAAATGCACTGTTAAACTTCTAGGGTAGGCAAACAGAGACCCGATTAGATCATTTTATATTTTGGTTAATATAAGAATTCAGCGAAATTCTATCACATTTGTTCAATTTACGTCGCTCCTATTTCAGATAGCGTGTTGGGCTAAGCGGTATCTCAAAGCGCATGGAGTGACGAGTGAAATGCTTTATTAAACTTCTAGGGTAGGGCGAACAGAAACCCGAATAGATCATTTTATATTACGGTTAATATAAGAATTCAGCGAAATTCTATCACATTTGTTCAATTTACGTCGCTCCTATTTCAGATAGCGTATTGGGCTAAGCGGCATCTCAAAGCGCATGGATTGACGAGTGAAATGTACTATTAAACTTCTAGGGTAGGGCGAACAGAGACCCGAATGGATCATTTTATATTACGGTAAATATAAGAATTCAGCGTAATTCTATCACATTTGTTCAACTTACGTCGCTCCTATTTCAGATAGCGTACTGGGCTAGGCGGCATCTCAAAGCGCGTGGAAGGGCGAGTAAAATATACTACTAAACTTCTACGATAGGGCAATCAGAGACCCGATTAGATGATTTTATATTTTGGTTAATATAAGGATTCAGCGAAATTTTATCACATTTGTTTAATTTACGTCGCTCCTATTTCAGATAGCGTATTGTGCTAAGCGGCATCGCAAAGCGCATGAAATGCCGAGTAAAATGCACTATTAAACTTCTAGGGTAGGGCAATCGGAGACCCGATTAGATCATTTTATATTATGGTTAATTTACGAATTCAGCAAAATTCTATCACATTTGTTCAATTTACGTCGTTCCTATTTCAGATAGCATACTGGGCTAGGCGACATCTTAAAGCGCGCGGATTGGCGAGTAAAATGCACTATTAAACTTCTATGATAGGGCAAACAGAGACCCGATTAGATCATTTAATATTAAGGTTAATATAAGAATTCAGCGAAATTCTATCACATTTGTTCAATTTACGTCGCTCCTATTTCAGATATCGTATTGGGCTAAGCGGCATCTCAAAGCGCATGAAATGGCGAGTAAAATGCACTGTTAAACTTCTAGGGTAGGCAAACAGAGACCCGATTAGATCATTTTATATTTTGGTTAATATAAGAATTCAGCGAAATTCTATCACATTTGTTCAATTTACGTCGCTCCTATTTCAGATAGCGTGTTGGGCTAAGCGGCATCTCAAAGCGCATGGATTGACGAGTGAAATGCTCTATTAAACTTCTAGGGTAGGGCGAACAGAAACCCGAATAGATCATTTTATATTACGGTTAATATAAGAATTCAGCGAAATTCTATCACATTTGTTCAATTTACGTCGCTCCTATTTCAGATAGCGTATTGGGCTAAGCGGCATCTCAAAGCGCATGAAATGGCGAGTAAAATGCACTATTAAACTTCTAGGGTAGGGCAATCAGAGACCCGATTAGATCATTTTATATTTTGGTTAATAAATGAATTCATCGAAATTCTATCACATTTGTTCAATTTACATCGCTCCTATTTCAGATAGCGTACTGGGCTAAGCGGCATCTCAAAGCGCATGAAATGGCGAGTAAAATGCACTATTAAACTTCTAGGATAAGGCAAACGGAGACCCGAATAGATCATTTTATATTACGGTTAATAGAAGAATTCAGCGTAATTTTGTGACATTTGTTCAACTTACGTAGCTCCAATTTCAGATAGCGTGCTGGGCTAGGCGGCAACGTAAAGCGCGTGGAATGGCGAGTAAAATGCACTGTTAAACTTCTATGATAGGGCAATCAGAGACCCGATTAGATCATTTTATATTTTGGTTAATATAAGAATTCAGCGAAATTCTATCACATTTGTTCAATTTACGTCGCTCCTATCTCAGATAGCTTATTGGGCTAAGCGGCATCGCAAAGCGCATGAATTGACGAGTAAAATGCACTATTAAATTTCTAGGATAAGGCAAACAGAGACCCGATTAGATCATTTTATATTACGGTTAACATAAGAATGCAGCGTAATTCTGTGACATTTGTTCAACTTACGTAGCTCCTATTTCAGATAGCGTACTGGGCTAGGCGGCAACTTAAAGCGCGTGGAATGGCGAGTAAAATGAACTATTAAACTTATATGATAGGGCAATCAGAGACGCGATTAGATCATTTTATATTTTGGTTAATATAAGAATCCACCGAAATTCTATCACATTTGTTCAATTTACATCGCTCCTATTTCAGATAGCGTATTGGGCTAAGCGGCATCTCAAAGCGCATGGAATGACGAGTAAAATGCACTAATAAACTTCTACGATAAGGCAAACGGAGATCCGATTAGACCATTTTATATTACGGTTAATATAAGAATTCAGCGTTATTCTATCACATTTGTTCAATTTACGTCGTTCCTATTTCAGATAGCATACTGGGCTAGGCGGCACCTTAAAGCGCGTGGAATGGCGAGTAAAATGCACTATTAAACTTCTATAATAGGGCAATCAGAGACCCAATTAGATCATTTTATATTTTGGTTAATATAAGCATTCAGCGTAATTCTATCACATTTGTTCAAGTTACGTCGCTCCTATTTCAGATAGCGTATTGGGCTAAGCGGCATCTCAAAGCGCATGAGATGGCGAGTAAAATGCACTATTAAACTTCTAGGGTAAGGCAAACAGAGACCCGATTAGATCATTTTATATTACGGTTAATATAAGAATTCAGCGTAATTCTATCACATTTGTTCAACATACGTAGCTCCTACTTCAGATAGCGTACTGGGCTAGGCGGCATCTTAAAGCGCGTGGATTGGCGAGTAAAGTGCACTATTAATCTTCTATGATAGGGCAATCAGAGACCCGATTAGATCATTTTATATTTTGGTTAATATAAGAATTCAGCGTAATTCTATCACATTTGTTCAATTTACGTTGCTCCTATATCAGATAGCATATTGGGCTAAGCGGCATCTCAAAGCGCATGAAATTGCGAGTAAAATGCACTATTAAACTTCTAGGGTAAGGCAAACAGAGACCCGATTAGATCATTTTATATTACGGTTAATATAAGAATTCAGCGAAATTCTATCACATTTGTTCAATTTACGTCGCTCCTATTTCTGATAGCGAATTGGGCTAAGCGGCATCTCAAAGCGCACGAAAGGGCGAGTAAAATGCACTATTAAACTTCTAGGGTGGGGCAATCAGAGACCCGATGAGAACATTTTATATTACGGTTAATATAAGAATTCAGCGAAGTTCTATCACGTTTGTTCAATTTACGTCGCTCCTATTTCAGATAGCTTATTGGGCTAAGCGGCAACTCAAAGCGCATGAAATGACGAGTGAAATGCACTATTAAACTTCTAGGGTAGGGCGAACAAAGACCCGATTAGATCATTTTACATTAAGGTTAAAATAAGAATTCAGCGAAATTCTATCACATTTGTTCAATTTACGTCGCTCCTATTTCAGATAGCGTATTGGGCTAAGCTGCATCTCAAAGCGCAAGAAATGGCTCGTACAATGCACTATTCAACTTCTAGGGTAGGGCAAACAGAGACCGGATTAGATCATTTTATATTTTGGTTAATATAAGGATTCAGCGTAATTCTATCACATTTGTTCAATTTACGTCGCTCCTATTTCAGATAGCTTATTGGGCTAAGCGGCATCGCAAAGCGCATGAACTGACGAGTAAAATTCACTATTAAACTTCTAGGATAAGGCAAACAGAGACCCGATTAGATCATTTTATATTACGGTTAATATAAGAATTCAGCGTAATTCTGTGACATTTGTTCAACTTACGTAGCTCCTATTTCAGATAGCGTACTGGGCTAGGCGGCAACTTAAAACGCGTGGAATGGTGAGTAAAATGCACTATTAAACTTCTAGGGTAGGGCAATCTGAGACCCGATTAGATCATTTTATATTATGGTTAATATAAGAATTCAGCGAAGTTCTATCACATTTGTTTAATTTACGTCGCTCCTATTTCAGATAGCGTATTGGGCTAAGCGGCATCTCAAAGCGCATGAAATGGCGAGTAAAATGCACTATTAAACTTCTAGGGTAGGGCAATCAGAGACCCGATTAGATCATTTTATATTTTGGTTAATATAAGAATTCAGCGAAATTCTATCACATTTGTTCAATTTACGTCGCTCCTATTTCAGATAGCGTATGGGGCTAAGCGGCATCTCAAAGCGCATGAAATGGCGAGTAAAATGCACTATTAAACATCTAGGGTAGGGCAATCAGAGACCCGATTAGATCATTTTATATTTTGGTTAATATAAGAATTCAGCGAAATTCTATCATATTTGTTCAATTTACGTCGCTCCTATTTCAGATAGCGTATTGGGCTAAGCGGCATCTCAAAGCGCATGAAATGGCGAGTAAAATGCACTCTTAAACTTCTAGGATAATGCAAACAGAGACCCGATTAGAACATTTTATATTACGGTTAACATAAGAATGCAGCGTAATTCTGTGACATTTGTTCAACTTACGTAGCTCCTATTTCAGATAGCGTACTGGGCTAGGCGGCAACTCAAAGCGCATGAAATGGCGAGTAAAATGCACTATTAAACTTCTAGGGTAGGGCAATCAGAGACCCGATTAGATCATTTTATATTTTGATTAATATAAGAATTCAGCGAAATTCTATCACATTTGTTCAATTTACGTCGCTCCTATTTCAGATAGCGTATTGGGCTAAGCGGCATCTCAAAGCGCATGAAATGGCGAGTAAAATGCATTATTAAACTTCTAGGGGAGGGCAATCAGAGACCCGATTAGATCATTTTATATTTTGGTTAATATAAGAATCCAGCGAAATTCTATCACATTTGTTCAATTTACGTCGCTCCTATTTCAGATAGCGTATTGGGCTAAGCGGCATCTCAAAGCGCATGGAATGACGAGTAAAATGCACTAATAAACTTCTAGGATAAGGCAAACGGAGATCCGATTAGACCATTTTATATTACGGTTAATATAAGAATTCAGCGTTATTCTATCACATTTGTTCAACTTACGTCGCTCCTATTTCAGATAGCGTACTCGGATAGGCGGCAGCTTAAAGCGCGTGGAAAGGCGAGTAAAATGCACTATTAAACTTCGAGGGTAGGGCAAACAGAGACCCCATTAGATCATTTTATATTACGGTTAATATAAGAATTCAGCGAAATTCTATCACATTTGTTCAATTTACGTCGCTCCTATTTCTGATAGCGTACTGGGCTAGGCGGCATCTCAAAGCGCATGAAATGACGAGTAAAATGCTCTATTAAACTTCTAGGGTAGGGCAAACAGAGACCCGATTAGGTCATTTCATATTATGGTTAATTTAAGAATTCAGCAAAATTCTATCACATTTGTTCAATTTACATCGCTGCTATTTCAGATAGCGTATTGGGCTAAGCGGCATCTCAAAGCGCATGGAATGACGAGTGAAATGCACTATTAAACTTCTTGGGTAGGGCCAACAGAGACCGGATTAGATCATTTTATATTTTGGTTAATATAAGGATTCAGCGTAATTCTATCACATTTGTTCAATTTACGTCGCTCCTATTTCAGATAGCTTATTGGGCTAAGCGGCATCGCAAAGCGCATGAATTGACGAGTAAAATGCACTATTAAACTTCTAGGATAAGGCAAACAGAGACCCGATTAGATCATTTTATATTACGGTTAACATAAGAATGCAGCGTAATTCTGTGACATTTGTTCAACTTACGTAGCTCCTATTTCAGATAGCGTACTGGGCTAGGCGGCAACTTAAAGCGCGTGGAATGGCGAGTAAAATGAACTATTAAACTTATATGATAGGGCAATCAGAGACGCGATTAGATCATTTTATATTTTGGTTAATTTAAGAATCCACCGAAATTCTATCACATTTGTTCAATTTACATCGCTCCTATTTCAGATAGCGTATTGGGCTAAGCGGCATCTCAAAGCGCATGGAATGACGAGTAAAATGCACTAATAATCTTCTACGATAAGGCAAACGGAGATCCGATTAGACCATTTTATATTACGGTTAATATAAGAATTCAGCGTTATTCTATCACATTTGTTCAATTTACGTCGTTCCTATTTCAGATAGCATACTGGGCTAGGCGGCACCTTAAAGCGCGTGGAATGGCGAGTAAAATGCACTATTAAACTTCTATAATAGGGCAATCAGAGACCCGATTAGATCATTTTATATTTTGGTTAATATAAGCATTCAGCGTAATTCTATCACATTTGTTCAAGTTACGTCGCTCCTATTTCAGATAGCGTATTGGGCTAAGCGGCATCTCAAAGCGCATGAGATGGCGAGTAAAATGCACTATTAAACTTCTAGGGTAAGGCAAACAGAGACCCGATTGGATCATTTTATATTACGGTTAATATAAGAATTCAGCGTAATTCTATCACATTTGTTCAACATACGTAGTTCCTACTTCAGATAGCGTACTGGGCTAGGCGGCATCTTAAAGCGCGTGGAATGGCGAGTAAAATGCACTATTAAACTTCAAGGGTAGGGCAATCAGAGACCCGATTAGATCATTTTACATGAAGGTTAAGATAAGAATTCAGCGAAATTCTATCACATTTGTTCAATTTACGTCGCTCCTATTTCTGATAGCGAATTGGGCTAAGCGGCATCTCAAAGCGCACGAAAGGGCGAGTAAAATGCACTATTAAACTTCAAGGGTAGGGCAATCAGAGACCCGATTAGATCATTTTACATGAAGGTTAAGATAAGAATTCAGCGAAATTCTATCACAATTGTTCAATTTACGTCGCTCCTATTTCAGATAGTGTATTGGGCTAAACGGCATCTTAAAGCGCGTGGAAGGCCGAGTAAAATGCACTACTAAACTTCTATGATAGGGCAATCAGAGTTCCGAATAGATCATTTTATATTTTGTTTACTATAACATTTCAGGGAAATTCTATCATGTTTGTTCAATTTACGTCTATTTCAGATAGCGTATTGGGCTAAGCGGCAACTCAAAGCGCAGGAAATGGCGAGTAAAATGCACTATTAAGCTTCTAGGGTTGGGCACATAGAGACCCGATTAGATCATTTTATATTATGGTTAATTTAAGAATTCAGCGAAATCCTATCACATTTGTTCATTTTACGTCGCTACTATTTCAGATAGCGTATTGGGCTAAGCGGCATCTCAAAGCGCATGAAATGGCGAGTAAAATGCACTATTAAACTTCTAGGGCAGGGCGAACAGAGACCCGATTAGATCATTTTACATTAAGGTTAATATAAGAATTCAGCGAAATTCTATCACATTTGTTCAATTTACGTCGCTCCTATTTCAGATAGCGTATTGGGCTAAGCGGCATCTCAAAGCGCATGGAATGGCGAGTGAAATGCACCATTAAACTTCTACGGTAGGGCGAACAGACACCCGAATAGATCATTTTATATTACGGTTAATATAAGAATTCAGCGTAATTCTATCACATTTGTTCAACTAACGTCGCTCCTATTTCAGATAGTGTACTGGGCTAGGCGGCATCTTAAAGCGCGTGGAAGGGCGAGTAAAATGCACTTCTAAACATCTATGATAGGGCAATCAGAGTTCCGAATAGATCATTTTATATTTTGTTTACTATAACATTTCAGGGAAATTCTATCACATTTCTTCAATTTACGTCGCTCCTATTTCAGATAGCGTATTGGTCTAAGCGGCATCTCAAAGCGCAAGAAATGGCGAGTAAAATGCACTATTAAGCTTCTAGGGTTGGGCAAACAGAGACCCCATTAGATCATTTTATATTTTGGTTAATATAAGAATTCAGCGAAATTCTATCACATTTTTTCAATTTACGTCGCTCCTATTTCAGATAGTGTACTGGGCTAGGCGGCATCTTAAAGCGCGTGGAAGGGCGAGTAAAATGCACTACTAAACGTCTATGATAGGGCAATCAGAGTCCCGTTTAGAACATTTTATATTTTCTTTAATATAAGATTTCAGGGAAATTCTATCACATTTGTTCAATTTACGTCGCTCCTATTTCAGATAGCTATTGGGCTAAGCGGCATCTCAAAGCGCATGAAATGACGAGAGAAATGCACTATTAAGCTTCTAGGGTTGGGCACATATAGACCCGATTAGATCATTTTATATTATGGTTAATTTAAGAATTCAGCGAAATCCTATCACATTTGTTCATTTTACGTCGCTCCTATTTCAGATAGCGTATTGGGCTAGGCGGCATCTTAAAGCGCGTGGAATGGCGAGTAAAATGCACTAACAAACTTCTATAATAGGGCAATCAGAGACCCGATTAGATCATTTTATATTTTGGTTAATATAAGGATTCAGCGTAATTCTATCACATTTGTTCAACTTACGTCGCTCCTATTTCAGATAGCGTACTCGGATAGGCGGCAGCTTAAAGCGCGTGGAAAGGCGAGTAAAATGCACTATTAAACTTCGAGGGTAGGGCAAACAGAGACCCCATTAGATCATTTTATATTACGGTTAATATAAGAATTCAGCGAAATTCTATCACATTTGTTCAATTTACGTCGCTCCTATTTCTGAT
Organism: Macropis europaea; assembly: GCA_916610135.2. Lineage (NCBI taxonomy): Eukaryota > Metazoa > Arthropoda > Insecta > Hymenoptera > Melittidae > Macropis > Macropis europaea. The sequence continues at coordinate 19,302 of CAKAJE020000140.1, read as the reverse complement.
AGCGTATTGGGCTAAGCGGCATCTCAAAGCGCATGGAATGACGAGTGAAATGCACTATTAAACTTCTTGGGTAGGGCCAACAGAGACCGGATTAGATCATTTTATATTTTGGTTAATATAAGGATTCAGCGTAATTCTATCACATTTGTTCAATTTACGTCGCTCCTATTTCAGATAGCTTATTGGGCTAAGCGGCATCGCAAAGCGCATGAATTGACGAGTAAAATGCACTATTAAACTTCTAGGATAAGGCAAACAGAGACCCGATTAGATCATTTTATATTACGGTTAACATAAGAATGCAGCGTAATTCTGTGACATTTGTTCAACTTACGTAGCTCCTATTTCAGATAGCGTACTGGGCTAGGCGGCAACTTAAAGCGCGTGGAATGGCGAGTAAAATGAACTATTAAACTTATATGATAGGGCAATCAGAGACGCGATTAGATCATTTTATATTTTGGTTAATTTAAGAATCCACCGAAATTCTATCACATTTGTTCAATTTACGTCGCTCCTATTTCAGATAGCGTATTGGGCTAAGCGGCATCTCAAAGCGCATGGAATGACGAGTAAAATGCACTAATAATCTTCTACGATAAGGCAAACGGAGATCCGATTAGACCATTTTATATTACGGTTAATATAAGAATTCAGCGTTATTCTATCACATTTGTTCAATTTACGTCGTTCCTATTTCAGATAGCATACTGGGCTAGGCGGCACCTTAAAGCGCGTGGAATGGCGAGTAAAATGCACTATTAAACTTCTATAATAGGGCAATCAGAGACCCGATTAGATCATTTTATATTATGGTTAATATAAGAATGCAGCGTAATTCTATCACATTTGTTCAAGTTACGTCGCTCCTATTTCAGATAGCGTATTGGGCTAAGCGGCATCTCAAAGCGCATGAGATGGCGAGTAAAATGCACTATTAAACTTCTAGGGTAAGGCAAACAGAGACCCGATTGGATCATTTTATATTACGGTTAATATAAGAATTCAGCGTAATTCTATCACATTTGTTCAACATACGTAGCTCCTACTTCAGATAGCGTACTGGGCTAGGCGGCATCTTAAAGCGCGTGGAATGGCGAGTAAAATGCACTATTAAACTTCAAGGGTAGGGCAATCAGAGACCCGATTAGATCATTTTACATGAAGGTTAAGATAAGAATTCAGCGAAATTCTATCACATTTGTTCAATTTACGTCGCTCCTATTTCTGATAGCGAATTGGGCTAAGCGGCATCTCAAAGCGCACGAAAGGGCGAGTAAAATGCACTATTAAACTTCAAGGGTAGGGCAATCAGAGACCCGATTAGATCATTTTACATGAAGGTTAAGATAAGAATTCAGCGAAATTCTATCACAATTGTTCAATTTACGTCGCTCCTATTTCAGATAGTGTATTGGGCTAAACGGCATCTTAAAGCGCGTGGAAGGCCGAGTAAAATGCACTACTAAACTTCTATGATAGGGCAATCAGAGTTCCGAATAGATCATTTTATATTTTGTTTACTATAACATTTCAGGGAAATTCTATCATGTTTGTTCAATTTACGTCTATTTCAGATAGCGTATTGGGCTAAGCGGCAACTCAAAGCGCAGGAAATGGCGAGTAAAATGCACTATTAAGCTTCTAGGGTTGGGCACATAGAGACCCGATTAGATCATTTTATATTATGGTTAATTTAAGAATTCAGCGAAATCCTATCACATTTGTTCATTTTACGTCGCTACTATTTCAGATAGCGTATTGGGCTAAGCGGCATCTCAAAGCGCATGAAATGGCGAGTAAAATGCACTATTAAACTTCTAGGGCAGGGCGAACAGAGACCCGATTAGATCATTTTACATTAAGGTTAATATAAGAATTCAGCGAAATTCTATCACATTTGTTCAATTTACGTCGCTCCTATTTCAGATAGCGTATTGGGCTAAGCGGCATCTCAAAGCGCATGGAATGGCGAGTGAAATGCACTATTAAACTTCTACGGTAGGGCGAACAGACACCCGAATAGATCATTTTATATTACGGTTAATATAAGAATTCAGCGTAATTCTATCACATTTGTTCAACTAACGTCGCTCCTATTTCAGATAGTGTACTGGGCTAGGCGGCATCTTAAAGCGCGTGGAAGGGCGAGTAAAATGCACTTCTAAACTTCTATGATAGGGCAATCAGAGTTCCGAATAGATCATTTTATATTTTGTTTACTATAACATTTCAGGGAAATTCTATCACATTTCTTCAATTTACGTCGCTCCTATTTCAGATAGCGTATTGGTCTAAGCGGCATCTCAAAGCGCAAGAAATGGCGAGTAAAATGCACTATTAAGCTTCTAGGGTTGGGCAAACAGAGACCCCATTAGATCATTTTATATTTTGGTTAATATAAGAATTCAGCGAAATTCTATCACATTTTTTCAATTTACGTCGCTCCTATTTCAGATAGTGTACTGGGCTAGGCGGCATCTTAAAGCGCGTGGAAGGGCGAGTAAAATGCACTACTAAACGTCTATGATAGGGCAATCAGAGTCCCGTTTAGAACATTTTATATTTTCTTTAATATAAGATTTCAGGGAAATTCTATCACATTTGTTCAATTTACGTCGCTCCTATTTCAGATAGCTATTGGGCTAAGCGGCATCTCAAAGCGCATGAAATGACGAGAGAAATGCACTATTAAGCTTCTAGGGTTGGGCACATATAGACCCGATTAGATCATTTTATATTATGGTTAATTTAAGAATTCAGCGAAATCCTATCACATTTGTTCATTTTACGTCGCTCCTATTTCAGATAGCGTATTGGGCTAGGCGGCATCTTAAAGCGCGTGGAATGGCGAGTAAAATGCACTAACAAACTTCTATAATAGGGCAATCAGAGACCCGATTAGATCATTTTATATTTTGGTTAATATAAGGATTCAGCGTAATTCTATCACATTTGTTCAATTTACGTCGCTCCTATTTCAGATAGCGTATTGGGCTAAGCGGCATCTCAAAGCGCACGAAAGGGCGAGTAAAATGCACTATTAAACTTCTAGGGTGGGGCAATCAGAGACCCGATGAGAACATTTTATATTACGGTTAATATAAGAATTCAGCGAAGTTCTATCACGTTTGTTCAATTTACGTCGCTCCTATTTCAGATAGCGTATGGGGCTAAGCGGCATCTCAAAGCGCATGAAATGGCGAGTAAAATGCACTATTAAACATCTAGGGTAGGGCAATCAGAGACCTGATTAGATCATTTTATGTTTTGGTTAATATAAGAATTCAGCGAAATTCTATCATATTTGTTCAATTTACGTCGCTCCTATTTCAGATAGCGTATTGGGCTAAGCGGCATCTCAAAGCGCATGAAATGGCGAGTAAAATGCACTCTTAAACTTCTAGGATAATGCAAACAGAGACCCGATTAGAACATTTTATATTACGGTTAACATAAGAATGCAGCGTAATTCTGTGACATTTGTTCAACTTACGTAGCTGCTATTTCAGATAGCGTACTGGGCTAGGCGGCAACTCAAAGCGCATGAAATGGCGAGTAAAATGCACTATTAAACTTCTAGGGTAGGGCAATCAGAGACCCGATTAGATCATTTTATATTTTGATTAATATAAGAATTCAGCGAAATTCTATCACATTTGTTCAATTTACGTCGCTCCTATTTCAGATAGCGTATTGGGCTAAGCGGCATCTCAAAGCGCATGAAATGGCGAGTAAAATGCATTATTAAACTTCTAGGGGAGGGCAATCAGAGACCCGATTAGATCATTTTATATTTTGGTTAATATAAGAATCCAGCGAAATTCTATCACATTTGTTCAATTTACGTCGCTCCTATTTCAGATAGCGTATTGGGCTAAGCGGCATCTCAAAGCGCATGGAATGACGAGTAAAATGCACTAATAAACTTCTAGGATAAGGCAAACGGAGATCCGATTAGACCATTTTATATTACGGTTAATATAAGAATTCAGCGTTATTCTATCACATTTGTTCAACTTACGTCGCTCCTATTTCAGATAGCGTACTCGGATAGGCGGCATCTTAAAGCGCGTGGAAAGGCGAGTAAAATGCACTATTAAACTTCGAGGGTAGGGCAAACAGAGACCCCATTAGATCATTTTATATTACGGTTAATATAAGAATTCAGCGAAATTCTATCACATTTGTTCAATTTACGTCGCTCCTATTTCTGATAGCGTACTGGGCTAGGCGGCATCTCAAAGCGCATGAAATGACGAGTAAAATGCTCTATTAAACTTCTAGGGTAGGGCAAACAGAGACCCGATTAGGTCATTTCATATTATGGTTAATTTAAGAATTCAGCAAAATTCTATCACATTTGTTCAATTTACATCGCTGCTATTTCAGATAGCGTATTGGGCTAAGCGGCATCTCAAAGCGCATGGAATGACGAGTGAAATGCACTATTAAACTTCTTGGGTAGGGCCAACAGAGACCGGATTAGATCATTTTATATTTTGGTTAATATAAGGATTCAGCGTAATTCTATCACATTTGTTCAATTTACGTCGCTCCTATTTCAGATAGCTTATTGGGCTAAGCGGCATCGCAAAGCGCATGAATTGACGAGTAAAATGCACTATTAAACTTCTAGGATAAGGCAAACAGAGACCCGATTAGATCATTTTATATTACGGTTAACATAAGAATGCAGCGTAATTCTGTGACATTTGTTCAACTTACGTAGCTCCTATTTCAGATAGCGTACTGGGCTAGGCGGCAACTTAAAGCGCGTGGAATGGCGAGTAAAATGAACTATTAAACTTATATGATAGGGCAATCAGAGACGCGATTAGATCATTTTATATTTTGGTTAATTTAAGAATCCACCGAAATTCTATCACATTTGTTCAATTTACATCGCTCCTATTTCAGATAGCGTATTGGGCTAAGCGGCATCTCAAAGCGCATGGAATGACGAGTAAAATGCACTAATAAACTTCTACGATAAGGCAAACGGAGATCCGATTAGACCATTTTATATTACGGTTAATATAAGAATTCAGCGTTATTCTATCACATTTGTTCAATTTACGTCGTTCCTATTTCAGATAGCATACTGGGCTAGGCGGCACCTTAAAGCGCGTGGAATGGCGAGTAAAATGCACTATTAAACTTCTATAATAGGGCAATCAGAGACCCGATTAGATCATTTTATATTTTGGTTAATATAAGCATTCAGCGTAATTCTATCACATTTGTTCAAGTTACGTCGCTCCTATTTCAGATAGCGTATTGGGCTAAGCGGCATCTCAAAGCGCATGAGATGGCGAGTAAAATGCACTATTAAACTTCTAGGGTAAGGCAAACAGAGACCCGATTAGATCATTTTATATTACGGTTAATATAAGAATTCAGCGTAATTCTATCACATTTGTTCAACATACGTAGCTCCTACTTCAGATAGCGTACTGGGCTAGGCGGCATCTTAAAGCGCGTGGAATGGCGAGTAAAATGCACTATTAAACTTCAAGGGTAGGGCAATCAGAGACCCGATTAGATCATTTTACATGAAGGTTAAGATAAGAATTCAGCGAAATTCTATCACATTTGTTCAATTTACGTCGCTCCTATTTCTGATAGCGAATTGGGCTAAGCGGCATCTCAAAGCGCACGAAAGGGCGAGTAAAATGCACTATTAAACTTCAAGGGTAGGGCAATCAGAGACCCGATTAGATCATTTTACATGAAGGTTAAGATAAGAATTCAGCGAAATTCTATCACAATTGTTCAATTTACGTCGCTCCTATTTCAGATAGTGTATTGGGCTAAACGGCATCTTAAAGCGCGTGGAAGGCCGAGTAAAATGCACTACTAAACTTCTATGATAGGGCAATCAGAGTTCCGAATAGATCATTTTATATTTTGTTTACTATAACATTTCAGGGAAATTCTATCATGTTTGTTCAATTTACGTCTATTTCAGATAGCGTATTGGGCTAAGCGGCAACTCAAAGCGCAGGAAATGGCGAGTAAAATGCACTATTAAGCTTCTAGGGTTGGGCACATAGAGACCCGATTAGATTATTTTATATTATGGTTAATTTAAGAATTCAGCGAAATCCTATCACATTTGTTCATTTTACGTCGCTACTATTTCAGATAGCGTATTGGGCTAAGCGGCATCTCAAAGCGCATGAAATGGCGAGTAAAATGCACTATTAAACTTCTAGGGCAGGGCGAACAGAGACCCGATTAGATCATTTTACATTAAGGTTAATATAAGAATTCAGCGAAATTCTATCACATTTGTTCAACTAACGTCGCTCCTATTTCAGATAGTGTACTGGGCTAGGCGGCATCTTAAAGCGCGTGGAAGGGCGAGTAAAATGCACTTCTAAACTTCTATGATAGGGCAATCAGAGTTCCGAATAGATCATTTTATATTTTGTTTACTATAACATTTCAGGGAAATTCTATCACATTTCTTCAATTTACGTCGCTCCTATTTCAGATAGCGTATTGGTCTAAGCGGCATCTCAAAGCGCAAGAAATGGCGAGTAAAATGCACTATTAAGCTTCTAGGGTTGGGCAAACAGAGACCCCATTAGATCATTTTATATTTTGGTTAATATAAGAATTCAGCGAAATTCTATCACATTTTTTCAATTTACGTCGCTCCTATTTCAGATAGTGTACTGGTCTAGGCGGCATCTTAAAGCGCGTGGAAGGGCGAGTAAAATGCACTACTAAACGTCTATGATAGGGCAATCAGAGTCCCGTTTAGAACATTTTATATTTTCTTTAATATAAGATTTCAGGGAAATTCTATCACATTTGTTCAATTTACGTCGCTCCTATTTCAGATAGCTATTGGGCTAAGCGGCATCTCAAAGCGCATGAAATGACGAGAGAAATGCACTATTAAGCTTCTAGGGCTGGGCACATATAGACCCGATTAGATCATTTTATATTATGGTTAATTTAAGAATTCAGCGAAATCCTATCACATTTGTTCATTTTACGTCGCTCCTATTTCAGATAGCGTATTGGGCTAGGCGGCATCTTAAAGCGCGTGGAATGGCGAGTAAAATGCACTATTAAACTTCTATAATAGGGCAATCAGAGACCCGATTAGATCATTTTATATTTTGGTTAATATAAGGATTCAGCGTAATTCTATCACATTTGTTCAATTTACGTCGCTCCTATTTCAGATAGCGTATTGGGCTAAGCGGCATCTCAAAGCGCACGAAAGGGCGAGTAAAATGCACTATTAAACTTCTAGGGTGGGGCAATCAGAGACCCGATGAGAACATTTTATATTACGGTTAATATAAGAATTCAGCGAAGTTCTATCACGTTTGTTCAATTTACGTCGCTCCTATTTCAGATAGCTTATTGGGCTAAGCGGCAACTCAAAGCGCAAGAAATGGCTCGTACAATGCACTATTCAACTTCTAGGGTAGGGCAAACAGAGACCGGATTAGATCATTTTATATTTTGGTTAATATAAGGATTCAGCGTAATTCTATCACATTTGTTCAATTTACGTCGCTCCTATTTCAGATAGCTTATTGGGCTAAGCCGCATCGCAAAGCGCATGAATTGACGAGTAAAATGCACTATTAAACTTCTAGGATAAGGCAAACAGAGACCCGATTAGATCATTTTATATTACGGTTAATATAAGAATTCAGCGTAATTCTGTGACATTTGTTCAACTTACGTAGCTCCTATTTCAGATAGCGTACTGGGCTAGGCGGCAACTTAAAACGCGTGGAATGGTGAGTAAAATGCACTATTAAACTTCTAGGGTAGGGCAATCTGAGACCCGATTAGATCATTTTATATTATGGTTAATATAAGAATTCAGCGAAGTTCTATCACATTTGTTTAATTTACGTCGCTCCTATTTCAGATAGCGTATTGGGCTAAGCGGCATCTCAAAGCGCATGAAATGGCGAGTAAAATGCACTATTAAACTTCTAGGGTAGGGCAATCAGAGACCCGATTAGATCATTTTATATTTTGGTTAATATAAGAATTCAGCGAAATTCTATCACATTTGTTCAATTTACGTCGCTCCTATTTCAGATAGCGTATGGGGCTAAGCGGCATCTCAAAGCGCATGAAATGGCGAGTAAAATGCACTATTAAACATCTAGGGTAGGGCAATCAGAGACCCGATTAGATCATTTTATATTTTGGTTAATATAAGAATTCAGCGAAATTCTATCACATTTGTTCAATTTACGTCGCTCCTATTTCAGATAGCGTATTGGGCTAAGCGGCATCTCAAAGCGCATGAAATGGCGAGTAAAATGCATTATTAAACTTCTAGGGGAGGGCAATCAGAGACCCGATTAGATCATTTTATATTTTGGTTAATATAAGAATCCAGCGAAATTCTATCACATTTGTTCAATTTACGTCGCTCCTATTTCAGATAGCGTATTGGGCTAAGCGGCATCTCACAGCGCACGAAAGGGCGAGTAAAATGCACTATTAAACTTCTAGGGTAGGGCAATCAGAGACCCGATAAGATCATTTCATATTTTGGTTAATATAAGAATTCAGCGAAATTCTATCACATTTGTTCAATTTACGTCGCTCCTATTTCAGATAGCGTATTGGGCTAAGCGGCATCTCAAAGCGCATGGAATGACGAGTAAAATGCACTAATAAACTTCTAGGATAAGGCAAACGGAGATCCGATTAGACCATTTTATATTACGGTTAATATAAGAATTCAGCGTTATTCTATCACATTTGTTCAACTTACGTCGCTCCTATTTCAGATAGCGTACTCGGATAGGCGGCAGCTTAAAGCGCGTGGAAAGGCGAGTAAAATGCACTATTAAACTTCGAGGGTAATGCAAACAGAGACCCGATTAGATCATTTTATATTACGGTTAATATAAGATTTCAGGGAAATTCTATCACATTTGTTCAATTTACGTCGCTCCTATTTCAGATAGCTATTGGGCTAAGCGGCATCTCAAAGCGCATGACATGACGAGAGAAATGCACTATTAAACTTCTTGGGTAGGGCGAACAGAGACCCGATTACATCATTTTATATTAAGGTTAATATAAGTATTCAGGGAACTTCTATCACATTTGTTCAATTTACGTCGCTCCTATTTCAGACAGCGTATTCGGCTAAGCGGCATCTCAAAGCGCACGAAAGGGCGAGTAAAATGCACTATTAAACTTCTAGGGTAGGGCAAACAGAGACCCCATTAGATCATTTTATATTTTGGTTAATATAAGAATTCACCGAAATTCTATCACATTTGTTCAATTTACGTCGTTCCTATTTCAGATAGCATACTGGGCTAGGCCGCATCTTAAAGCGCGTGGAATGGCGAGTAAAATGCACTATTAAACTTCGAGGGTAATGCAAACAGAGACCCGATTAGATCATTTTATATTACGGTTAATATAAGAATTCAGCGAAATTCTATCACATTTGTTCAATTTACGTCGCTCCTATTTCTGATAGCGAATTGGGCTAAGCGGCATCTCAAAGCGCACGAAAGGGCGAGTAAAATGCACTATTAAACTTCTAGGGTAGGGCAATCAGAGACCCGATTAGATCATTTTACATGAAGGTTAAGATAAGAATTCAGCGAAATTCTATCACATTTGTTCAATTTACGTCGCTCCTATTTCAGATAGCGTATTGGGCTAAGCGGCATCTCAAAGCGCACGAAAGGGCGAGTAAAATGCACTATTAAACTTCTAGGGTAGGGCAAACAGAGACCCCATTAGATCATTTTATATTTTGGTTAATATAAGAATTCAGCGAAATTCTATCACATTTGTTCAATTTACGTCGTTCCTATTTCAGATAGCATACTGGGCTAGGCCGCATCTTAAAGCGCGTGGAATGGCGAGTAAAATGCACTATTAAACTTCGAGGGTAATGCAAACAGAGACCCGATTAGATCATTTTATATTACGGTTAATATAAGAATTCAGCGAAATTCTATCACATTTGTTCAATTTACGTCGCTCCTATTTCTGATAGCGAATTGGGCTAAGCGGCATCTCAAAGCGCACGAAAGGGCGAGTAAAATGCACTATTAAACTTCTAGGGTAGGGCAATCAGAGACCCGATTAGATCATTTTACATGAAGGTTAAGATAAGAATTCAGCGAAATTCTATCACATTTGTTCAATTTACGTCGCTCCTATTTCAGATAGCGTATTGGGCTAAGCGGCATCTCAAAGCGCACGAAAGGGCGAGTAAAATGCACTATTAAACTTCTAGGGTAGGGCAAACAGAGACCCCATTAGATCATTTTATATTTTGGTTAATATAAGAATTCAGCGAAATTCTATCACATTTTTTCAATTTACGTCGCTCCTATTTCAGATAGTGTACTGGGCTAGGCGGCATCTTAAAGCGCGTGGAAGGGCGAGTAAAATGCACTACTAAACTTCTATGATAGGGCAATCAGAGTCCCGTTTAGATCATTTTATATTTTCTTTAATATAAGATTTCAGGGAAATTCTATCACATTTGTTCAATTTACGTCGCTCCTATTTCAGATAGCTATTGGGCTATGCGGCATCTCAAAGCGCATGAAATGACGAGAGAAATGTACTATTAAACTTCTAGGGTAGGGCGAACAGAGACCCGATTACATCATTTTATATTATGGTTAATTTAAGAATTCAGCAAAATTCTATCACATTTGTTCAATTTACATCGCTGCTATTTCAGATAGCGTATTGGGCTAAGCGGCATCTCAAAGCGCATGGAATGACGAGTGAAATGCACTATTAAACTTCTTGGGTAGGGCCAACAGAGACCCGATTAGGTCATTTCATATTATGGTTAATTACAGAATTCAGCGAAATTCTATCACATTTGTTTAATTTACGTCGCTCCTATTTCAGATAGCGTATTGGGCGAAGCGGCATCTCAAAGCGCATGAAATGGCGAGTAAAATGCACTATTAAACTTCTAGGGTAGGGCAAACAGAGACCCCATTAGAGCATTTTATATTTTGGTTAATATAAGAATTCAGCGAAATTCTATCACATTTTTTCAATTTACGTCGCTCCTATTTCAGATAGTGTACTGGGCTAGGCGGCATCTTAAAGCGCGTGGAAGGGCGAGTAAAATGCACTACTAAACTTCTATGGTAGGGCAATCAGAGTCCCGTTTAGATCATTTTATGTATTGTTTAATATAAGATTTCAGGGAAATTCTATCACATTTGTTCAATTTACGTCGCTCCTATTTCAGATAGCGTATTGGGCTAAGCGGCATCTCAAAGCGTATGAAATGACGAGAGAAATGCACTATTAAACTTCTTGGGTAGGGCGAACAGAGACCCGATTAGGTCATTTCATATTATGGTTAATTACAGAATTCAGCGAAATTCTATCACATTTGTTCAACTTACGTCGCTCCTATTTCAGATAGCGCACTCTGATAGGCGGCATCCTAAAGCGCGCGGAATGGCGAGTAGAATGCACTATTAAACTTCTAGGGTAATGCAAACAGAGACCCGATTAGATCATTTTATATTACGGTTAATATAAGATTTCAGGGAAATTCTATCACATTTGTTCAATTTACGTCGCTCCTGTTTCAGATAGCTATTGGGCTAAGCGGCATCTCAAAGCGCATGAAATGACGAGTGAAATGCACAATTAAACTTCTTGGGTAGGGCGAACAGAGACCCGATTACATCATTTTATATTTTGGTTAACATAACAATTCAGCGAAATTCTATCACATTTGTTCAATTTACGTCGCTCCTATTTCAGATAGCGTACTCGGATAGGCGGCATCTTAAAGCGCGTGGAATGGTGAGTAAAATGCACTACTAAACGTCTATGATAGGGCAATCAGAGTCCCGTTTAGAACATTTTATATTTTCTTTAATATAAGATTTCAGGGAAATTCTATCACATTTGTTCAATTTACGTCGCTCCTATTTCAGATAGCTATTGGGCTAAGCGGCATCTCAAAGCGCATGAAATGACGAGAGAAATGCACTATTAAGCTTCTAGGGTTGGGCACATATAGACCCGATTAGATCATTTTATATTATGGTTAATTTAAGAATTCAGCGAAATCCTATCACATTTGTTCATTTTACGTCGCTCCTATTTCAGATAGCGTATTGGGCTAGGCGGCATCTTAAAGCGCGTGGAATGGCGAGTAAAATGCACTATTAAACTTCTATAATAGGGCAATCAGAGACCCGATTAGATCATTTTATATTTTGGTTAATATAAGGATTCAGCGTAATTCTATCACATTTGTTCAATTTACGTCGCTCCTATTTCAGATAGCGTATTGGGCTAAGCGGCATCTCAAAGCGCACGAAAGGGCGAGTAAAATGCACTATTAAACTTCTAGGGTGGGGCAATCAGAGACCCGATGAGAACATTTTATATTACGGTTAATATAAGAATTCAGCGAAGTTCTATCACGTTTGTTCAATTTACGTCGCTCCTATTTCAGATAGCTTATTGGGCTAAGCGGCAACTCAAAGCGCATGAAATGACGAGTGAAATGCACTATTAAACTTCTAGGGTAGGGCGAACAAAGACCCGATTAGATCATTTTACATTAAGGTTAAAATAAGAATTCAGCGAAATTCTATCACATTTGTTCAATTTACGTCGCTCCTATTTCAGATAGCGTATTGGGCTAAGCTGCATCTCAAAGCGCAAGAAATGGCTCGTACAATGCACTATTCAACTTCTAGGGTAGGGCAAACAGAGACCGGATTAGATCATTTTATATTTTGGTTAATATAAGAATTCAGCGTAATTCTATCACATTTGTTCAATTTACGTCGCTCCTATTTCAGATAGCTTATTGGGCTAAGCGGCATCGCAAAGCGCATGAATTGACGAGTAAAATGCACTATTAAACTTCTAGGATAAGGCAAACAGAGACCCGATTAGATCATTTTATATTACGGTTAATATAAGAATTCAGCGTAATTCTGTGACATTTGTTCAACTTACGTAGCTCCTATTTCAGATAGCGTACTGGGCTAGGCGGCAACTTAAAACGCGTGGAATGGTGAGTAAAATGCACTATTAAACTTCTAGGGTAGGGCAATCTGAGACCCGATTAGATCATTTTATATTATGGTTAATATAAGAATTCAGCGAAGTTCTATCACATTTGTTTAATTTACGTCGCTCCTATTTCAGATAGCGTATTGGGCTAAGCGGCATCTCAAAGCGCATGAAATGGCGAGTAAAATGCACTATTAAACTTCTAGGGTAGGGCAATCAGAGACCCGATTAGATCATTTTATATTTTGGTTAATATAAGAATTCAGCGAAATTCTATCACATTTGTTCAATTTACGTCGCTCCTATTTCAGATAGCGTATGGGGCTAAGCGGCATCTCAAAGCGCATGAAATGGCGAGTAAAATGCACTATTAAACATCTAGGGTAGGGCAATCAGAGACCCGATTAGATCATTTTATATTTTGGTTAATATAAGAATTCAGCGAAATTCTATCATATTTGTTCAATTTACGTCGCTCCTATTTCAGATAGCGTATTGGGCTAAGCGGCATCTCAAAGCGCATGGAATGACGAGTAAAATGCACTAATAAACTTCTAGGATAAGGCAAACGGAGATCCGATTAGACCATTTTATATTACGGTTAATATAAGAATTCAGCGTTATTCTATCACATTTGTTCAACTTACGTCGCTCCTATTTCAGATAGCGTACTCGGATAGGCGGCAGCTTAAAGCGCGTGGAAAGGCGAGTAAAATGCACTATTAAACTTCGAGGGTAATGCAAACAGAGACCCGATTAGATCATTTTATATTACGGTTAATATAAGATTTCAGGGAAATTCTATCACATTTGTTCAATTTACGTCGCTCCTATTTCAGATAGCTATTGGGCTAAGCGGCATCTCAAAGCGCATGACATGACGAGAGAAATGCACTATTAAACTTCTTGGGTAGGGCGAACAGAGACCCGATTACATCATTTTATATTAAGGTTAATATAAGTATTCAGGGAACTTCTATCACATTTGTTCAATTTACGTCGCTCCTATTTCAGACAGCGTATTGGGCTAAGCGGCATCTCAAAGCGCACGAAAGGGCGAGTAAAATGCACTATTAAACTTCTAGGGTAGGGCAAACAGAGACCCCATTAGATCATTTTATATTTTGGTTAATATAAGAATTCACCGAAATTCTATCACATTTGTTCAATTTACGTCGTTCCTATTTCAGATAGCATACTGGGCTAGGCCGCATCTTAAAGCGCGTGGAATGGCGAGTAAAATGCACTATTAAACTTCGAGGGTAATGCAAACAGAGACCCGATTAGATCATTTTATATTACGGTTAATATAAGAATTCAGCGAAATTCTATCACATTTGTTCAATTTACGTCGCTCCTATTTCTGATAGCGAATTGGGCTAAGCGGCATCTCAAAGCGCACGAAAGGGCGAGTAAAATGCACTATTAAACTTCTAGGGTAGGGCAATCAGAGACCCGATTAGATCATTTTACATGAAGGTTAAGATAAGAATTCAGCGAAATTCTATCACATTTGTTCAATTTACGTCGCTCCTATTTCAGATAGCGTATTGGGCTAAGCGGCATCTCAAAGCGCACGAAAGGGCGAGTAAAATGCACTATTAAACTTCTAGGGTAGGGCAAACAGAGACCCCATTAGATCATTTTATATTTTGGTTAATATAAGAATTCAGCGAAATTCTATCACATTTGTTCAATTTACGTCGTTCCTATTTCAGATAGCATACTGGGCTAGGCCGCATCTTAAAGCGCGTGGAATGGCGAGTAAAATGCACTATTAAACTTCGAGGGTAATGCAAACAGAGACCCGATTAGATCATTTTATATTACGGTTAATATAAGAATTCAGCGAAATTCTATCACATTTGTTCAATTTACGTCGCTCCTATTTCTGATAGCGAATTGGGCTAAGCGGCATCTCAAAGCGCACGAAAGGGCGAGTAAAATGCACTATTAAACTTCTAGGGTAGGGCAATCAGAGACCCGATTAGATCATTTTACATGAAGGTTAAGATAAGAATTCAGCGAAATTCTATCACATTTGTTCAATTTACGTCGCTCCTATTTCAGATAGCGTATTGGGCTAAGCGGCATCTCAAAGCGCACGAAAGGGCGAGTAAAATGCACTATTAAACTTCTAGGGTAGGGCAAACAGAGACCCCATTAGATCATTTTATATTTTGGTTAATATAAGAATTCAGCGAAATTCTATCACATTTTTTCAATTTACGTCGCTCCTATTTCAGATAGTGTACTGGGCTAGGCGGCATCTTAAAGCGCGTGGAAGGGCGAGTAAAATGCACTACTAAACTTCTATGATAGGGCAATCAGAGTCCCGTTTAGATCATTTTATATTTTCTTTAATATAAGATTTCAGGGAAATTCTATCACATTTGTTCAATTTACGTCGCTCCTATTTCAGATAGCTATTGGGCTATGCGGCATCTCAAAGCGCATGAAATGACGAGAGAAATGTACTATTAAACTTCTAGGGTAGGGCGAACAGAGACCCGATTACATCATTTTATATTATGGTTAATTTAAGAATTCAGCAAAATTCTATCACATTTGTTCAATTTACATCGCTGCTATTTCAGATAGCGTATTGGGCTAAGCGGCATCTCAAAGCGCATGGAATGACGAGTGAAATGCACTATTAAACTTCTTGGGTAGGGCCAACAGAGACCCGATTAGGTCATTTCATATTATGGTTAATTACAGAATTCAGCGAAATTCTATCACATTTGTTTAATTTACGTCGCTCCTATTTCAGATAGCGTATTGGGCGAAGCGGCATCTCAAAGCGCATGAAATGGCGAGTAAAATGCACTATTAAACTTCTAGGGTAGGGCAAACAGAGACCCCATTAGAGCATTTTATATTTTGGTTAATATAAGAATTCAGCGAAATTCTATCACATTTTTTCAATTTACGTCGCTCCTATTTCAGATAGTGTACTGGGCTAGGCGGCATCTTAAAGCGCGTGGAAGGGCGAGTAAAATGCACTACTAAACTTCTATGGTAGGGCAATCAGAGTCCCGTTTAGATCATTTTATGTATTGTTTAATATAAGATTTCAGGGAAATTCTATCACATTTGTTCAATTTACGTCGCTCCTATTTCAGATAGCGTATTGGGCTAAGCGGCATCTCAAAGCGTATGAAATGACGAGAGAAATGCACTATTAAACTTCTTGGGTAGGGCGAACAGAGACCCGATTAGGTCATTTCATATTATGGTTAATTACAGAATTCAGCGAAATTCTATCACATTTGTTCAACTTACGTCGCTCCTATTTCAGATAGCGCACTCTGATAGGCGGCATCCTAAAGCGCGCGGAATGGCGAGTAGAATGCACTATTAAACTTCTAGGGTAATGCAAACAGAGACCCGATTAGATCATTTTATATTACGGTTAATATAAGATTTCAGGGAAATTCTATCACATTTGTTCAATTTACGTCGCTCCTGTTTCAGATAGCTATTGGGCTAAGCGGCATCTCAAAGCGCATGAAATGACGAGTGAAATGCACAATTAAACTTCTTGGGTAGGGCGAACAGAGACCCGATTACATCATTTTATATTTTGGTTAACATAACAATTCAGCGAAATTCTATCACATTTGTTCAATTTACGTCGCTCCTATTTCAGATAGCGTACTCGGATAGGCGGCATCTTAAAGCGCGTGGAATGGTGAGTAAAATGCACTACTAAACGTCTATGATAGGGCAATCAGAGTCCCGTTTAGAACATTTTATATTTTCTTTAATATAAGATTTCAGGGAAATTCTATCACATTTGTTCAATTTACGTCGCTCCTATTTCAGATAGCTATTGGGCTAAGCAGCATCTCAAAGCGCATGAAATGACGAGAGAAATGCACTATTAAGCTTCTAGGGTTGGGCACATATAGACCCGATTAGATCATTTTATATTATGGTTAATTTAAGAATTCAGCGAAATCCTATCACATTTGTTCATTTTACGTCGCTCCTATTTCAGATAGCGTATTGGGCTAGGCGGCATCTTAAAGCGCGTGGAATGGCGAGTAAAATGCACTATTAAACTTCTATAATAGGGCAATCAGAGACCCGATTAGATCATTTTATATTTTGGTTAATATAAGGATTCAGCGTAATTCTATCACATTTGTTCAATTTACGTCGCTCCTATTTCAGATAGCGTATTGGGCTAAGCGGCATCTCAAAGCGCACGAAAGGGCGAGTAAAATGCACTATTAAACTTCTAGGGTGGGGCAATCAGAGACCCGATGAGAACATTTTATATTACGGTTAATATAAGAATTCAGCGAAGTTCTATCACGTTTGTTCAATTTACGTCGCTCCTATTTCAGATAGCTTATTGGGCTAAGCGGCAACTCAAAGCGCATGAAATGACGAGTGAAATGCACTATTAAACTTCTAGGGTAGGGCGAACAAAGACCCGATTAGATCATTTTACATTAAGGTTAAAATAAGAATTCAGCGAAATTCTATCACATTTGTTCAATTTACGTCGCTCCTATTTCAGATAGCGTATTGGGCTAAGCTGCATCTCAAAGCGCAAGAAATGGCTCGTACAATGCACTATTCAACTTCTAGGGTAGGGCAAACAGAGACCGGATTAGATCATTTTATATTTTGGTTAATATAAGGATTCAGCGTAATTCTATCACATTTGTTCAATTTACGTCGCTCCTATTTCAGATAGCTTATTGGGCTAAGCGGCATCGCAAAGCGCATGAATTGACGAGTAAAATGCACTATTAAACTTCTAGGATAAGGCAAACAGAGACCCGATTAGATCATTTTATATTACGGTTAATATAAGAATTCAGCGTAATTCTGTGACATTTGTTCAACTTACGTAGCTCCTATTTCAGATAGCGTACTGGGCTAGGCGGCAACTTAAAACGCGTGGAATGGTGAGTAAAATGCACTATTAAACTTCTAGGGTAGGGCAATCTGAGACCCGATTAGATCATTTTATATTATGGTTAATATAAGAATTCAGCGAAGTTCTATCACATTTGTTTAATTTACGTCGCTCCTATTTCAGATAGCGTATTGGGCTAAGCGGCATCTCAAAGCGCATGAAATGGCGAGTAAAATGCACTATTAAACTTCTAGGGTAGGGGCAATCAGAGACCCGATTAGATCATTTTATATTTTGGTTAATATAAGAATTCAGCGAAATTCTATCACATTTGTTCAATTTACGTCGCTCCTATTTCAGATAGCGTATGGGGCTAAGCGGCATCTCAAAGCGCATGAAATGGCGAGTAAAATGCACTATTAAACATCTAGGGTAGGGCAATCAGAGACCCGATTAGATCATTTTATATTTTGGTTAATATAAGAATTCAGCGAAATTCTATCATATTTGTTCAATTTACGTCGCTCCTATTTCAGATAGCGTATTGGGCTAAGCGGCATGTCAAAGCGCATGAAATGGCGAGTAAAATGCACTCTTAAACTTCTAGGATAATGCAAACAGAGACCCGATTAGAACATTTTATATTACGGTTAACATAAGAATGCAGCGTAATTCTGTGACATTTGTTCAACTTACGTAGCTCCTATTTCAGATAGCGTAATGGGCTAGGCGGCAACTCAAAGCGCATGAAATGGCGAGTAAAATGCACTATTAAACTTCTAGGGTAGGGCAATCAGAGACCCGATTAGATCATTTTATATTTTGATTAATATAAGAATTCAGCGAAATTCTATCACATTTGTTCAATTTACGTCGCTCCTATTTCAGATAGCGTATTGGGCTAAGCGGCATCTCAAAGCGCATGAAATGGCGAGTAAAATGCATTACTAAACTTCTAGGGGAGGGCAATCAGAGACCCGATTAGATCATTTTTATATTTTGGTTAATATAAGAATCCAGCGAAATTCTATCACATTTGTTCAATTTACGTCGCTCCTATTTCAGATAGCGTATTGGGCTAAGCGGCATCTCACAGCGCACGAAAGGGCGAGTAAAATGCACTATTAAACTTCTAGGGTAGGGCAATCAGAGACCCGATAAGATCATTTCATATTTTGGTTAATATAAGAATCCAGCGAAATTCTATCACATTTGTTCAATTTACGTCGTTCCTATTTCAGATAGCATACTGGGCTAGGCCGCATCTTAAAGCGCGTGGAATGGCGAGTAAAATGCACTATTAAACTTCGAGGGTAATGCAAACAGAGACCCGATTAGATCATTTTATATTTACGGTTAATATAAGAATTCAGCGAAAT
>CAKAJE020000139.1:0-119827 GCA_916610135.2 Macropis europaea | reverse complement strand
TCCCAAAGCGCATGAAATGACGAGTGAAATGCACTATTAATCTTCTAGGGTAGGCAAACAGAGACCCGATTAGATCATTTTACATTATGGTTAATAAAAGAATTCAGCGAAATTCTATCACATTTGTTCAACTTACGTCGCTCCTATTTCAGATAGCGTATTGGGCTAAGCGGCATCTCAAAGCGCATGAAATAGCGAGTAAAATGCACTATGAAACTTCTAGGGTAGGGAAAAAAGAGACCCGATTAGATCATTTTATATTATGGTTAATTTAAGAATTCAGCAAAATTCTATCACATTTGTTCAATTTACGTCGCTCCTATTTCAGATAGCGTACTGGGCTAGGCGGGATCTTAAAGCGCGTGGAATGGCGAGTAAAATGCACTATTAAAATTCTATGATAGGGCAATCAGAGACCCGATTAGATCATTTTATATTTTGGTTAATATAAGAATTCAGCGAAATTCTATCACATTTGTTCAACTTACGTCGCTCCTATTTCAGATAGCTTATTGGGCTAAGCGGCATCTCAAAGCGCATGAAATGTTGAATACAATGCACTATTAAACTTCTACGCTAGGGCGAACAGAGACCCGATTACATCATTTTACATTATGGTTAATAAAGAATTCAGCGGAATTCTATCACATTTATTCAATTTACGTCGGTCCTATTTCAGATAGCGTATTGGGCTAAGCGGCATCGCAAAGCGCATGAAATGGCGAGCATAATGCACTATTAAAGTTCTAGGATAAGGCAAACAGAGACCCGATCAGATCATTTTATATTACGGTTAATATAAGAATTCAGCGTAATTCTATCACATTTGTTCAAGTTACGTCGCTCCTATTTCAGATAGCGTACTGGGCTATTCGGCATCCTAAAGCGCGTGGAGTGGCGAGTAAAATGCACTATTAATCATCTATGATAGGGCAATCAGAGACTCGATTAGATCATTTTATATTTTGGTTAATATAAGAATTCAGCGAAATTCTATCACATTTTGTTCAATTTACGTCGCTCCTTTTTCAGATAGCGTATTGGGCTAAGCGGCATCTCAAAGCGCATGAAATAGCGAGTAAAATGCACTATGAAACTTCTAGGGTAGGGAAAAAAGAGACCCGATTAGATCATTTTATATTATGGTTAATTTAAGAATTCAGCAAAATTCTATCACATTTGTTCAATTTACGTCGCTCCTATTTCAGATAGCGTACTGGGATAGGCGGGATCTTAAAGCGCGTGGAATGGCGAGTAAAAGCACTATTAAAATTCTATGATAGGGCAATCAGAGACCCGATTAGATCATTTTATATTATGGTTAATTTAAGAATTCAGCGAAATTCTATCACATTTGTTCAATTTACGTCGCTCCTATTCAGATAGCATACTGGGCTAGGCGGCATGTTAAAGCGCGTGCAATGGCGAGTAAAATGCTCTATTAAACTTCTGTATTAGCGCAATCTGAGACCCGATTAGATCATTTTATATTTTGGTTAGTATAAGAATTCAGCGAAATTCTATCACATTTGTTCAATTTACGTCGCTCCCTATTTCAGATAGCTTATTGGGCTTAGCGGCATCTCAAAGCGCATGAAATGACGAGTGAAATGCACTATTAATCTTCTAGGGTAGGGCAAACAGAGACCCGATTAGATCATTTTACATTATGGTTAATAAAAGAATTCAGCGAAATTCTATCACATTTGTTCAACTTACGTCGCTCCTATTTCAGAATAGCGTATTGGGCTAAGCGGCATCTCAAAGCGCATGAAATAGCGAGTAAAATGCACTATGAAACTTCTAGGGTAGGGAAAAAAGAGACCCGATTAGATCATTTTATATTATGGTTAATTTAAGAATTCAGCAAAATTCTATCACATTTGTTCAATTTACGTCGCTCCTATTTCAGATAGCGTACTGGGATAGGCGGGATCTTAAAGCGCGTGGAATGGCGAGTAAAATGCACTATTAAAATTCTATGATAGGGCAATCAGAGACCCGATTAGATCATTTTATATTATGGTTAATTAAGAATTCAGCAAAATTCAATCACATTTGTTCAATTTACGTCGCTCCTATTCAGATAGCGTATTGGGCTAGGCGGCACCTTAAAGCGCGTGTAATGGCGAGTAAAAATGCACTACTAAACTTCTATGATAGGGCAATCAGAGACCCGATTAGATCATTTTATATTTTGGTTAATATAAGAATTCAGCGAAATTCTATCACATTTGTTCAACTTACGTCGCTCCTATTTCAGATAGCTTATACGGCTAAGCGGCATCTCAAAGCGCATGAAATGGTGAATACAATGCACTATTAAACTTCTAGGCTAGGGCGAACAGAGACCCGATTAGATCATTTTACATTATGGTTAATAAAAGAATTCAGCGGAATTCTATCACATTTATTCAATTTACGTCGGTCCTATTTCAGATAGCGTATTGGGCTAAGCGGCATCGCAAAGCGCATGAAATGGCGAGCATAATGCACTATTAAAGTTCTAGGATAAGGCAAACAGAGACCCGATCAGATCATTTTATATTACGGTTAATATAAGAATTCAGCGTAATTCTATCACATTTGTTCAAGTTACGTCGCTCCTATTTCAGATAGCGTACTGGGCTATTCGGCATCCTAAAGCGCGTGGAGTGGCGAGTAAAATGCACTATTAATCATCTATGATAGGGCAATCAGAGACTCGATTAGATCATTTTATATTTTGGTTAATATAAGAATTCAGCGAAATTCTATCACATTTGTTCAATTTACGTCGCTCCTTTTTCAGATAGCGTATTGGGCTAAGCGGCATCTCAAAGCGCATGAAATGGCGAGTAAAATGCACTATTAAACTTCTAGGGTAGGGCAAACAGAGACCCGATGAGATCATTTTATATTATGGTTAATTTAAGAATTCAGCGAAATTCTATCACATTTGTTCAGTTTACGTCGCTCCTATTTCAGATAGCGTACTGGGCTAGGCGGCATCTCAAAGCGCATGAAATGACGAGCGAAATGCACTATTAGACTTCTATGTAGGGCGAACAGAGACCCGATCAGATCATTTTACATTAAGGTTAATATAAGAATTCACGGAAATTCTATCACATTTGTTCAATTTACGTCGCTCCTATTTCAGATAGCGTACTGGGCTAGGCGGCATCTCAAAGCGCATGAAATGACGAGTGAAATGCACTATTAGACTTCTATGGTAGGGCGAACAGAGACCCGATCAGATCATTTTACATTAAGGTTAATATAAGAATTCACGGAAATTCTATCACATTTGTTCAATTTACGTCGCTCCTATTTCAGATAGCGTACTGGGCTAGGCAGCATCTTAAAAGCGCGTGGAATGGCGAGTAAAACGCGCTATAAAACTTCTAGGATAAGGCGAACAGAGACCCGATGAGATCATTTTATATTACGGTTAATATAAGAATGCAGCGTAATTCTATCACATTTGTTCAACTAACGTCGCTCCTATTTCAGATAGCGTACTGGGCTAGGCGGCATCTCAAAGCGCATGAAATGACGAGTGAAATGCACTATTAGACTTCTATGGTAGGGCGAACAGAGACCCGATCAGATCATTTTACATTAAGGTTAATATAAGAATTCACGGAATTCTATCACATTTGTTCAATTTACGTCGCTCCTATTTCAGATAGCGTACTGGGCTAGGCGGCATCTTAAAGCGCGTGGAATGGTGAGTAAAATGCACTATTAAAATTCTATGATAGGGCAATCAGAGACCCGATTAGATCATTTTATATTATAGTTGTTTTAAGAATTCAGCGAAATTCTATCACATTTGTTCAATTTACGTCGCTCCTAGTTCAGATAGCGTATTTGGCTAAGCGGCATCTAAAAGCGCATGAAATGGCGAGTATAATGCACTATTAAACTTCTAGGATAAGGCAAACAGAGACCCGATTAGATCATTTTATATTACGGTTAATATAAGAATTCAGCGTATTTCTATCACATTTGTTCAACTTACGTCGCTGCCATTTCAGATAGCGTACTGGACTAGGCGGCATCTAAAAGCGCATGAAATGGCGAGTATAATGCACTTTTAAACTTCTAGGATAAGGCAAACAGAGACCCGATTAGATCATTTTATATTACGGTTAATATAAGAATGCAGCGTAATTCTATCACATTTGTTCAACTTACGTCGCTCCCATTTCAGATAGCGTACTGGGCTAGGCGGCATCTTAAAGCGCGTGGAATGGCGACTAAATTGCACTATTAAACTTCTAGGCTAGGGCGAACAGAGAACCGATCAGATCATTTTACATTATTGTTAATGAAAGAATTTAGCGAAATTCTATCACATTTGTACAACTTACGTCGCTCCTATTTCAGATAGCGTATTGGGCTAAGCGGCATCTCAAAGCGCATGAAATGGCGAGTGAAATGCACTATTAGACTTCTATGGTAGGGCGATCAAAGACCCGATTAGATCATTTTACATTAAGGTTAATATAAGAATTCACGGAAATTCTGTCACATTTGTTCAATTTAGGTCGCTCCTATTTCAGATAGCGTATTGTGCTATGCGGCATCTCAAAGCACATGCAATGGCGAGTAAAATGCACTATTAAACTTCTAGGGTAGGGCAAACAGAGACCCGATTAGATCATCTAATATTATGGTTAATTTAAGAATTCAGTAAAATTCTATCACATTTGTTCAACTTACGTCGCTCCTATTTCAGATATCGTACTGGGCTAGGCGGCATCTTAAAGCGCGTGGAATGGCGAGTAAGATGCACTACTAAACTTCTATGATAGGGCAATCAGAGACCCGATTAGATCATTTTATATTTTGTTTAATATAAGATTTCGGGGAAATTCTATCACATTTGTTCAATTTACGTCGCTCCTATTTCAGATAGCGTATTCGGCTAAGCGGCATCTCAAAGCGCATGAAATGGCGAGTGAAATGCACCATTAGACTTCTGTGGTAGGGCGAACAGAGACACGATTAGATCATTTTACATTAAGGTTAATATAAGGATTCACGGAAATTCTATCACATTTGTTCAATTTACGTCGCTCCTATTTCAGATAGCGTATTGGGCTATGCGGCATCTCAAACCGCATGAAATGGCGAGTTAAATGCACTATTAACCTTCTAGGGTAGGGCAAACAGAGACCCGATTAAATCATTTTATATTATGGTTAATTTAAGAATTCAGCGAAATTCTATCACATTTATTCAATTTACGTCGGTCCTATTTCAGATAGCGTGCTGGGCTAGGCGGCTTCTCAAAGCGCGTGGAATGGCGAGTAAAATGCACTATTAAACTTCTATGATAGGGCAATCAGTGACCCGATTATATCATTTTATATTATAGTTATTTTAAGAATTCAGCGAAATTCTATCACATTTGTTCAATTTACGTCGCTCCTATTTCAGATAGCGTACTGGGCTAGGCGGCATCTTAAAGCGCGTGGAATGGCGAGTAAAATGCACTACTAAACTTCTATGACAGGGCAATCAGAGACCCGATTAGATCATTTTATATTTTGTTTAATATAAGATTTCAGGGAAATTGTATCACATTTGTTCAATATACGTCGCTCCTATTTCAGATAGCGTATTCGGCTAAGCGGCATCTCAAAGCGCATGAAATGGCGAGTGAAATGCACCATTAGACTTCTGTGGTAGGGCGAACAGAGACCCGATTAGATCATTTTACATTAAGGTTAATATAAGGATTCACGGAAATTCTATCACATTTGTTCAATTTACGTCGCTCCTATTTCAGATAGCGTATTGGGCTATGCGGCATCTCAAAGCGCATGAAATGGCGAGTAAAATGCACTATTAAACTTCTAGGGTAGGGCAAACAGAGACCCGATGAGATCATTTTATATTATGGTTAATTTAAGAATTCACCGAAATTCTATCACATTTGTTCAATTTACGTCGCTCCTATTTCAGATAGCATACTGGGCTAGGCGGCATGTTAAAGCGCGTGCAATGGCGAGTAAAATGCTCTATTAAACTTCTGTATTAGGGCAATCTGAGACCCGATTAGATCATTTTATATTTTGGTTAATATAAGAATTCAGCGAAATTCTATCACATTTGTTCAATTTACGTCGCTCCTATTTCAGATAGCTTATTGGTCTTAGCGGCATCTCAAAGCGCATGAAATACCGAGTGAAATGCACTATTAATCTTCTAGGGTAGGGCAAACAGAGACCCGATTAGATCATTTTACATTATGGTTAATAAAAGAATTCAGCGAAATTCTATCACATTTGTTCAACTTACGTCGCTCCTATTTCAGATAGCGTATTGGGCTAAGCGGCATCTCAAAGCGCATGAAATAGCGAGTAAAATGCACTACTAAACTTCTATGATAGGGCAATCAGAGACCCGATTAGATCATTTTATATTTTGGTTAATAAGAATTCAGCGAAATTCTATCACATTTGTTCAACTTACGTCGCTCCTATTTCAGATAGCTTATTGGGCTAAGCGGCATCTCAAAGCGCATGAAATGGCGAATACAATGCACTATTAAACTTCTAGGCTAGGGCGAACAGAGACCCGGTTAGATCATTTTACATTATGGTTAATAAAAGAATTCAGCGGGATTCTATCACATTTGTTCAATTTACGTCGCTCCTATTTCAGTTAGCGGATTGGGCTAAACGGCATCTCAAAGCGCATGAAATGGCGGGTAAAATGCACTATTAAACTACTCGGGTAGGGAAAACAGAGACCCGATAAGATCATTTTATGTTATTGTTAATTTAAGAATTCAGCGAAATTCCATCACATTTGTTCAACTTACGTCGCTCCTATTTCAGATATCGTACTGGGCTAAGCGGCATCTCAAAGCGCATGAAATGGCGAGTTAAATGCACTATTAAACTTCTGGCTGGGGCAAACAAAGACCCGATTAAATCATTTTATATTATGGTTAATTTAAGAATTCAGCGAAATTCTATCACATTTATTCAATTTACGTCGGTCCTATTTCAGATAGCGTATTGGGCTAAGCGGCATCGCAAGGCGCATGAAATGGCGAGCATAATGCACTACTAAAGTTCTAGGATAAGGCAAACAGAGACCCGTTCAGATCATTTTATATTACGGTTAATATAAGAATTCAGCGTAATTCTATCACATTTGTTCAAGTTACGTCGCTCCTATTTCAGATAGCGTACTGGGCTATTCGGCATCCTAAAGCGCGTGGAGTGGCGAGTACAATGCACTATTAATCATCTACGACAGGGCAATCAGAGACTCGATTAGATCATTTTATATTTTGGTTAATATAAGAATTCAGCGAAATTCTATCACATTTGTTCAATTTACGTCGCTCCCATTTCAGATAGCATACTGGGCTAGGCGGTATCTTAAAGCGCGTGGAATGGCGAGTAAAATGCACTACTAAACTTCTATGATAGGGCAATCAGAGACCCGATTTGATCATTTTACATTATGGTTAATAAAACAATTCAGCGAAATTCTATCACATTTGTACAACTTACGTCGCTCCTATTTCAGATAGCGTATCGGGCTAAGCGGCATCTCAAAGCGCATGAAATGGCGAGTAAAATGCACAATTACACTTCTAGGCTAGGGCAAACAAAGACGCGATTAAATCATTTTATATTATTGGTAATTTAAGAATTCAGCGAAATTCTATCACATTTGTTCAATTTACGTCGCTCCTATTGCAGATAGCGTAATGGGCTAGGCAGCATCTTAAAGCGCGTGGAATGGCGAGTAAAATGCACTACTAATCTTCTATGATGGGGCAATCAGAGACCCGATTAGATCATTTTATATTTTGATTAATATAAGATTTCAGGGGAATTCTATCACATTTGTTCAATTTACGTCTCTCCTATTTCAGATAGCGTATTGGGCTAAGCAGCATCTCAAAGCGCATGAAATGGCGAGTGAAATGCACCATTAGACTTCTATGGTAGGGCGAACAGAGGCCCGATTAGATCATTTTACATTATGGTTAATAAAAGAATTCAGCGAAATTCCATCACATTTGTTCAATTTACGTTGCTCCTATTTCAGATAGCTTATTGGGCTTAGCGGCATCTCAAAGCGCATGAAGTGACGAGTGAAATGTACTATTAAACTTCTAGGGTAGGGCAAACAGAGACCCGATTAGATCATTTTATATTATTGTTAATTTAGGAATTCTGCAAAATTCTATCACATTTGTTCAACTTACGTCGCTCCTATTTCAGATATCGTACTGGGCTAGGCGGAATCTCAAAGCGTATGAAATGGCGAGTAAAATGCACTATTAAACTTCTTGTGTAGGGCAAACAGAGACCTGATTAGTTCATTTTATATTATGATTAATTTAAGAATTCAGCGAAATTCTATCATATTTGTTCAATTTACGTCGCTCCTATTTCAGATAGCGTATTGGGCTACGCGGCATCTCAAGGCGCATGAAATGGCGAATACAATGCACTATTAAACTTCTAGGCTAGGGCGAACAGAGACCCGATTAGATCATTTTACATTATGGTTAATAAAAGAATTCAGCGGAATTCTATCACATTTGTTCAACTTACGTCGCTCCTATTCCAGATACCGTATTGGGCTAAGCGGCATCTCAAAGCGCATGAAATGGCGAGTAAAATGCACTATTAAACTTCTTGGGTAGGGCAAACAGAGACCCGATTAGATAATCTAATATTATGGTTAATTTAAGAATTCAGCAAAATTCTATCACATTTGTTCAACTTACGTCGCTCGTATTTCAGATAGCGTATTGGGCTAAGCGGCATCTCAAAAGCGCATGAAATGGCGAGTAAAATGCACTATTAAACTTCTAGGGTAGGGCAAACAGAGACCCGATTAGATCATCTAATATTATGGTTAAGTTAAGAATTCAGCAAAATTCTATCACATTTGTTCAATTTACGTCGCTCCGATTTCAGATAGCGTACTGGGCTAGGCGGCATCTAAAAGCGCGTGGAATGGCGAGTAAAATGCACGATTAAAGTTCTAGGCTAGGTCGAACAGAGACCCGATTAGATCATTTTACATTATGGTTAATAAAAGAATTCAGAGAAATTCCATCACATTTGTTCAATTCACATCGCTCCTATTTCAGATAGCGTAATGGGCTAAGCGGCATCTCAAAGCGCATGAAATGACGAGTAAAATGCACTATTAAACTTCTAGGGTAGGGCAATCAGAGACCCGATTAGATCATATTATATAATGGTTAATTTAACAATTCAGCGAAATTCTATCACATTTGTTCAATTTACGTCGCTCCTATTTCAGTTAGCGTATTCGGCTAAACGGCATCTCAAAGCGCATGAAATGGCGGGTAAAATGCACTCTTAAACTTCTAGGGTAGGGCAAACAGAGACCCGATAAGATCATTTTATGTTATTGTTAATTTGAGAATTCAGCGAAATTCCATCACATTTGTTCAAGTTACGTCGCTCCTATTTCAGATAGCGTACTGGGCTATTCGGCATCCTAAAGCGCGTGGAGTGGCGAGTAAAATGCACTATTAATCATCTATGATAGGGCAATCAGAGACCCGATTAGATCATTTTATATTTTGTTTAATATAAGATTTCGGGGAAATTCTATCACATTTGTTCAATTTACGTCGCTCCTATTTCAGTTAGCGTATTCGGCTAAACGGCATCTCAAAGCGCATGAAATGGCGGGTAAAATGCACTCTTAAACTTCTAGGCTGGGGCGAACAGAGACCCGATTAGATCATTTTACATTATGGTTAATAAAAGAATTCAGCGGAATTCTATCACATTTGTTCAACTTACGTCGCTCCTATTTCAGATACCGTATTGGGCTAAACGGCATCTCAAAGCGCATGAAATGGCGAGTTAAATGCACTATTAAACTTCTAGGGTAGGGCAAACAGAGACCCGATTAAATCATTTTATATTATGGTTAATTTAAGAATTCAGCGAAATTCTATCACATTTGTTCAA
The DNA here is from genome assembly GCA_916610135.2 of Macropis europaea. Lineage (NCBI taxonomy): Eukaryota > Metazoa > Arthropoda > Insecta > Hymenoptera > Melittidae > Macropis > Macropis europaea. The sequence continues at coordinate 109,844 of CAKAJE020000139.1, read as the reverse complement.
TTTACGTCGCTCCTATTTCAGATAGCGTACTGGGCTAGGCGGCATCTTAAAGCGCGTGGAATGGCGAGTAATATGCACTATTAAAGTTCTAGGCTGGGGCGAACAGAGACCCGAATAGATCATTTTACATTATGGTTAATAAAAGAATTCAGCGAAATTCCATCACATTTGTTCAATTTACGTCGCTCCTATTTCAGTTAGCTTATTGGGCTTAGCGGCATCTCAAAGCGCATGAAGTGACGAGTGAAATGTACTATTAAACTTCTAGGGTAGGGCAAACAGAGACCCGATTAGATCATTTTATATTATGGTTAATTTAAGAATTCAGCACAATTCTATCACATTTGTTCAACTTACGTCGCTCCTATTTCAGATATCGTACTGGGCTAGGCGGCATCTTAAAGCGCGTGGAATGGCGAGTAAAATGCACTATTAAACTTCTAGGGTAGGGCAAACAGAGACTCGATTAGATCATTTAACATTATGGTTAATAAAAGAATTCAGCGAAATTCTATCACATTTGTTCAACTTACGTCGCTCCTATTTCAGATAGCGTATTGGGCTACGCGGCATCTCAAAGCGCATGAAATGGCGAGCAAAATGCAGTATTAAACTTCTAGGGTAGGGCAAACAGAGACCCGATTAGATCATTTTATATTATGGTTGATTTAAGAATTCAGCAAAACTCAATCACATTTGTTCAATTTACGTCGCTCCTATTTCAGATAGCGTATTGGGATAGGCGGCACCTTAAAGCGCGTGGAATGGCGAGTAAAATGCACTACTAAACTTCTATGATAGGGCAATCAGAGACCCGATTAGATCATTTTATATTTTGGTTAATATAAGAATTCAGCGAAATTCTATCACATTTGTTCAACTTACGTCGCTCCTATTTCAGATAGCTTATTGGGCTAAGCGGCATCTCAAAGCGCATGAAATGGCGAATACAATGAACTATTAAACTTCTAGGCTAGGGCGAACAGAGACCCGATTAGATCATTTTACATTATGGTTAATAAAAGAATTCAGCGGAATTCTATCACATTTGTTCAATTTACGTCGCTCCTATTTCAGTTAGCGTATTGGGCTAAACGGCATCTTAAAGCGCGTGAAATGACGAGTGAAATGCACTATTAGACTTCTATGAAAGGGCGAACAGAGACCCGATCAGATCATTTTACATTAAGGTTAATATAAGAATTCACTGAAATTCTATCACATTTGTTCAATTTACGTCGCTCCTATTTCAGATAGCGTACTGGGCTAGGCGGTATGTTAAAGCGCGTGGAATGGCGAGTAAAATGCACTATTAAAATTCTATGATAGGGCAATCAGAGACCCGATTAGATCATTTTACATTATGGTTAATTTAAGATGTCAGCAAAATTTTATAGCATTTGTTCAATTTACGTCGCTCCTATTTCAGATAGCGTATTGGGCTAGGCGGCATCTTAAAGCGCGTGGAATGGCAAGTAAAATGCACTATTAAACTTCTATGATAGGGCAATCAGAGACCCGATTAGATCATTTTATATTTTGATTAATATATGATTTCAGGAAAATTCTATCACATTTGTGCAGTTTACGTCGCTCCTATTACAGATAGCTGATTTGGCTTAGCGGCATCTCAAAGCGCATGAAATGACGAGTGAAATGCACTATTAAACTTCTATGATAGGGCAATCAGAGACCCGATTTGATCATTTTATATTTTGTTTAATATAAGAATTCACGGAAATTCTATCACATTTGTTCAATTTACGTCGCTCCTATTTCAGATAGCGTACTGGGCTAAGCGGCATCTAAAAGCTCATGAAATGGCGAGTATAATGCACTATTGAACTTCTAGGATAAGGCAAACAGAGACCCGATTAGATCATTTTATATTTTGTTTAATATAAGATTTCAGGGAAATTCTATCACATTTGTTCAATTTACGTCGTTCCTATTTCAGATAGCGTACTGGCCTCGGCGGCATCTTAAAGCGCGTGGAATGGGGAGTGAAATGCACTATTAGACTTCTATGGTAGGGCGAACAGAGACCCGATCAGATCATTTTATATTATGGTTAATTTAAGATTCAGCAAAATTCTATCACATTTGTTCAATTTACGTCGCTCCTATTTCAGATAGCGTATTGGGCTAAGCGGCATCTGAAAGCGCATGAAATGGCGAGTAAAATGCACTATTAAACTTCTAGGATAAGGCAAACAGAGGCCCGATTAGATCATTTTATATTATAGTGAATTTAAGAATTCAGTGAAATTCTCTCACATTTGTTCAATTTACGTCGCTCCTATTTCAGATAGCGTATTGGGCTAAGCGGCATCTCAAAGCGCATGAAATGGCGAGTAAAATGCACTATTAAACTTCTAGGATAAGGCAAACAGAGAACCGATTAGATCATTTCATATTACGGTTAATATAAGAATTCAGCGAAATTCTATCACATTTATTCAATTTACGTCGCTCCTATTTCAGATAGCGTATTGGCCTAAGCGGCATCGCAAAGCGCATGAAATGGCGAGTATAATGCACTATTAAACTTCTAGGATAAGGCAAACAGAGACCCGATTAGGTCATTTTATATTAGGGTTAATTTAAGAATTCAGCAAAATTCTATCACATTTGTTCAACTTACGTCGCTCCTATTTCAGATATCGTACTGGGCTATGCGGCATCTTAAAGCGCGTGTAATGGCGAGTAAAATGCACTACTAAACTTCTATGACAGAGCAATCAGAGACCCGATTAGATCATTTTATATTTTGTTTAATATAAGATTTCAGGGAAATTGTATCACATTTGTTCAATTTACGTTGCTCCTATTTCAGATAGCGTATTCGGCTAAGCGGCCTCTCAAAGCGCATGAAGTGGCGAATAAAATGCACTATTAAACTGCTAGGCTAGGGCGAACAGAGACCCGATCAGATCATTTTACATTATGGTTAATAAAACAATTCAGCGAAATTCTATCACATTTGTTCAACTTACGTCGTTCCTATTTCAGATAGCGTATTGGGCTAAGCGGCATCTCAAAGCGCATGAAATGGCGAGTGAAATGCACAATTAAACTTCTAGGCTAGGGCAAACAAAGACGCGATTAAATCATTTTATATTATTGGTAATTTAAGAATTCAGCGAAATTCTATCACGTTTATTCAATTTACGTCGCTCCTATTTCAGATAGCGTATTGGCCTATGCGGCATCGCAAAGCGCATGAAATGGCGAGTATAATGCACTATTAAACTTCTAGGATAAGGCAAACAGAGACCCGATTAGATCATTTTATATTACGGTTAATATAAGAATTCAGCGTAATTCTATCACATTTGTTCAATTTACGTCGCTCCTATTTCAGATAGCTTATTGGGCTTAGCGGCATCTTAAAGCGCGTGGACTTGCTCGTAAAATGCACTACTAAACTTCTATGATAGGGCAATCAGAGACCCGATTAGATCATTTTATATTTTGTTCAATATAATATTTCAGGGAAATTCTATCACATTTGTTCAATTTACGTCGCTCCTATTTCAGATAGCGTATTGGGCTACGCGGTATCTCAAAGCGCATGAAATGGCGAATACAATGCACTATTAAACTTCTATGGTAGGGCGAACAGAGACCCGATTAGATCATTTTACATTATGCTTAATAAAAGAATTCAGCGAAATTCCATCACATTTGTTCAATTTACGTTGCTCCTATTTCAGATAGCTTATTGGGCTTAGCGGCATCTCAAAGCGCATGAAGTGACGAGTAAAACGCGCTATTAAACTTCTAGGATAAGGCGACAGAGACCCGATTAGATCATTTTATATTACGGTTAATATAAGAATGCAGCGTAATTCTATCACATTTGTTCAACTTACGTCGCGCCTACTTCAGATAGCGTACTGGGCTAGGCGGCATCTCAAAGCGCATGAAATGACGAGTGAAATGCACTATTAGACTTCTATGGTCGGGCGAACAGAGACCCGATCAGATCATTTTACATTAAGGTTAATATAAGAATTCACGGAAATTCTATCACATTTGTTCAATTTACGTCGCTCCTATTTCAGATAGCGTACTGGGCTAGGCGGCATCTTAAAGCGCGTGGAATGGTGAGTAAAATGCACTATTAAAATTCTATGATAGGGCAATCAGAGACCCGATTAGATCAATTTATATTATGGTCAATTTAAGATGTCAGCAAAATTTTATAGCATTTGTTCAATTTACGTCGCTCCTATTTCAGATAGCGTACTGGGCTAGGCGGTATGTTAAAGCGCGTGGAATGGCGAGTAAAATGCACTATTAAAATTCTATGATAGGGCAATCAGAGACCCGATTAGATCATTTTACATTATGGTTAATTTAAGATGTCATCAAAATTTTATAGCATTTGTTCAATTTACGTCGCTCCTATTTCAGATAGCGTATTGGGCTAGGCGGCATCTTAAAGCGCGTGGAATGGCAAGTAAAATGCACTATTAAACTTCTATGATAGGGCAATCAGAGACCCGATTAGATCATTTTATATTTTGATTAATATATGATTTCAGGGAAATTCTATCACATTTGTTCAGTTTACGTCGCTCCTATTACAGATAGCTGATTTGGCTTAGCGGCATCTCAAAGCGCATGAAATGACGAGTGAAATGCACTATTAAACTTCTATGATAGGGCAATCAGAGACCCGATTTGATCATTTTATATTTTGTTTAATATAAGAATTCACGGAAATTCTATCACATTTGTTCAATTTACGTCGTTCCTATTTCAGATAGCGTACTGGCCTCGGCGGCATCTTAAAGCGCGTGGAATGGGGAGTGAAATGCACTATTAGACTTCTATGGTAGGGCGAACAGAGACCCGATCAGATCATTTTATATTATGGTTAATTTAAGAATTCAGCAAAATTCTATCACATTTGTTCAATTTACGTCGCTCCTATTTCAGATAGCGTATTGGGCTAAGCGGCATCTGAAAGCGCATGAAATGGCGAGTAAAATGCACTATTAAACTTCTAGGATAAGGCAAACAGAGGCCCGATTAGATCATTTTATATTATAGTGAATTTAAGAATTCAGTGAAATTCTCTCACATTTGTTCAATTTACGTCGCTCCTATTTCAGATAGCGTATTCGGCTAAACGGCATCTCAAAGCGAATGAAATGGCGGGTAAAATGCACTCTTAAACTTCTAGGCTAGGGCGAACAGAGACCCGATTAGATCATTTTACATTATGGTTAATAAAAGAATTCAGCGGAATTCTATCACATTTGTTCAACTTACGTCGCTCCTATTTCAGATACCGTATTGGGCTAAACGGCATCTCAAAGCGCATGAAATGGCGAGTTAAATGCACTATTAAACTTCTAGGGTAGGGCAAACAGAGACCCGATTAAATCATTTTATATTATGGTTAATTTAAGAATTCAGCGAAATTCTATCACATTTATTCAATTTACGTCGCTCCTATTTCAGATAGCGTGCTGGGCTAGGCGGCATCTCAAAGCGCGTGGAATGGCGAGTAAAATGCACTATTAAACTTCTATGATAGGGCAATCAGTGACCCGATTATACCATTTTATATTATAGTTATTTTAAGAATTCAGCGAAATTCTATCACATTTGTTCAATTTACGTCGCTCCTATTTCAGATAGCGTACTGGGCTAGGCGGCATCTTAAAGCGCGTGGAATGGCGAGTAAAATGCACTATTAAAGTTCTAGGCTGGGGCGAACAGAGACCCGATTAGATCATTTTACATTATGGTTAATAAAAGAATTCAGCGAAATTCCATCACATTTGTTCAATTTACGTCGCTCCTATTTCAGATAGCTTATTGGGCTTAGCGGCATCTCAAAGCGCATGAAATGGCGGGTAAAATGCACTCTTAAACTTCTAGGGTAGGGCAAACAGAGACCCGATAAGATCATTTTATGTTATTGTTAATTTGAGAATTCAGCGAAATTCCATCACATTTGTTCAAGTTACGTCGCTCCTATTTCAGATAGCGTACTGGGCTATTCGGCATCCTAAAGCGCGTGGAGTGGCGAGTAAAATGCACTATTAATCATCTACGATAGGGCAATCAGAGACCCGATTAGATCATTTTATATTTTGTTTAATATAAGATTTCGGGGAAATTCTATCACATTTGTTCAATTTACGTCGCTCCTATTTCAGTTAGCGTATTCGGCTAAACGGCATATCAAAGCGCATGAAATGGCGGGTAAAATGCACTCTTAAACTTCTAGGCTAGGGCGAACAGAGACCCGATTAGATCATTTTACATTATGGTTAATAAAAGAATTCAGCGGAATTCTATCACATTTGTTCAACTTACGTCGCTCCTATTTCAGATACCGTATTGGGCTAAACGGCATCTCAAAGCGCATGAAATGGCGAGTGAAATGCACTATTAAACTTCTAGGGTAGGGCAAACAGAGACCCGATTAGATCATTTTATATTTTGTTTAATATAAGATTTCAGGGAAATTGTATCACATTTGTTCAATATACGTCGCTCCTATTTCAGATAGCGTACTGGGCTAGGCGGCATCTTAAAGCGCGTGGAATGGCGAGTAAAATGCACTATTAAAGTTCTAGGCTGGGGCGAACAGAGACCCGATTAGATCATTTTACATTATGGTTAATAAAAGAATTCAGCGAAATTCCATCACATTTGTTCAATTTACGTCGCTCCTATTTCAGATAGCTTATTGGGCTTAGCGGCATCTCAAAGCGCATGAAGTGACGAGTGAAATGTACTATTAAACTTCTAGGGTAGGGCAAACAGAGACCCGATTAGATCATTTTATATTATGGTTAATTTAAGATTTCAGCAAAATTCTATCACATTTGTTCAACTTACGTCGCTCCTATTTCAGATATCGTACTGGGCTAGGCGGCATCTTAAAGCGCGTGGAATGGCGAGTAAAATGCACTACTAAACTTCTATGACAGGGCAATCAGAGACCCGATTAGATCATTTTATATTTTGTTTAATATAAGATTTCAGGGAAATTGTATCACATTTGTTCAATATACGTCGCTCCTATTTCAGATAGCGTATTCGGCTAAGCGGCATCTCAAAGCGCATGAAATGGCGAGTGAAATTGCACCATTAGACTTCTGTGGTAGGGCGAACAGAGACCCGATTAGATCATTTTACATTAAGGTTAATATAAGGATTCACGGAAATTCTATCACATTTGTTCAATTTACGTCGCTCCTATTTCAGATAGCGTATTGGGCTATGCGGCATCTCAAAGCGCATGAAATGGCGAGTAAAATGCACTATTAAACTTCTAGGGTAGGGCAAACAGAGACCCGATGAGATCATTTTATATTATGGTTAATTTAAGAATTCAGCGAAATTCTATCACATTTGTTCAATTTACGTCGCTCCTATTTCAAATAGCATACTGGGCTAGGCGGCATGTTAAAGCGCGTGCAATGGCGAGTAAAATGCTCTATTAAACTTCTGTATTAGCGCAATCTGAGACCCGATTAGATCATTTTATATTTTGGTTAATATAAGAATTCAGCGAAATTCTATCACATTTGTTCAATTTACGTCGCTCCTATTTCAGATAGCTTATTGGGCTTAGCGGCATCTCAAAGCGCATGAAATGACGAGTGAAATGCACTATTAATCTTCTAGGGTAGGCAAACAGAGACCCGATTAGATCATTTTACATTATGGTTAATAAAAGAATTCAGCGAAATTCTATCACATTTGTTCAACTTACGTCGCTCCTATTTCAGATAGCGTATTGGGCTAAGCGGCATCTCAAAGCGCATGAAATAGCGAGTAAAATGCACTATGAAACTTCTAGGGTAGGGAAAAAAGAGACCCGATTAGACCATTTTATATTATGGTTAATTTAAGAATTCAGCAAAATTCTATCACATTTGTTCAATTTACGTCGCTCCTATTTCAGATAGCGTACTGGGATAGGCGGGATCTTAAAGCGCGTGGAATGGCGAGTAAAATGCACTATTAAAATTCTATGATAGGGCAATCAGAGACCCGATTAGATCATTTTATATTTTGGTTAATATAAGAATTCAGCGAAATTCTATCACATTTGTTCAACTTACGTCGCTCCTATTTCAGATAGCTTATTGGGCTAAGCGGCATCTCAAAGCGCATGAAATGTTGAATACAATGCACTATTAAACTTCTAGGCTAGGGCGAACAGAGACCCGATTAGATCATTTTACATTATGGTTAATAAAAGAATTCAGCGGAATTCTATCACATTTATTCAATTTACGTCGGTCCTATTTCAGATAGCGTATTGGGCTAAGCGGCATCGCAAAGCGCATGAAATGGCGAGCATAATGCACTATTAAAGTTCTAGGATAAGGCAAACAGAGACCCGATCAGATCATTTTATATTACGGTTAATATAAGAATTCAGCGTAATTCTATCACATTTGTTCAAGTTACGTCGCTCCTATTTCAGATAGCGTACTGGGCTATTCGGCATCCTAAAGCGCGTGGAGTGGCGAGTAAAATGCACTATTAATCATCTATGATAGGGCAATCAGAGACTCGATTAGATCATTTTATATTTTGGTTAATATAAGAATTCAGCGAAATTCTATCACATTTGTTCAATTTACGTCGCTCCTTTTTCAGATAGCGTATTGGGCTAAGCGGCATCTCAAAGCGCATGAAATAGCGAGTAAAATGCACTATGAAACTTCTAGGGTAGGGAAAAAAGAGACCCGATTAGATCATTTTATATTATGGTTAATTTAAGAATTCAGCAAAATTCTATCACATTTGTTCAATTTACGTCGCTCCTATTTCAGATAGCGTACTGGGATAGGCGGGATCTTAAAGCGCGTGGAATGGCGAGTAAAATGCACTATTAAAATTCTATGATAGGGCAATCAGAGACCCGATTAGATCATTTTATATTATGGTTAATTTAAGAATTCAGCGAAATTCTATCACATTTGTTCAATTTACGTCGCTCCTATTTCAGATAGCATACTGGGCTAGGCGGCATGTTAAAGCGCGTGCAATGGCGAGTAAAATGCTCTATTAAACTTCTGTATTAGCGCAATCTGAGACCCGATTAGATCATTTTATATTTTGGTTAGTATAAGAATTCAGCGAAATTCTATCACATTTGTTCAATTTACGTCGCTCCTATTTCAGATAGCTTATTGGGCTTAGCGGCATCTCAAAGCGCATGAAATGACGAGTGAAATGCACTATTAATCTTCTAGGGTAGGGCAAACAGAGACCCGATTAGATCATTTTACATTATGGTTAATAAAAGAATTCAGCGAAATTCTATCACATTTGTTCAACTTACGTCGCTCCTATTTCAGATAGCGTATTGGGCTAAGCGGCATCTCAAAGCGCATGAAATAGCGAGTAAAATGCACTATGAAACTTCTAGGGTAGGGAAAAAAGAGACCCGATTAGATCATTTTATATTATGGTTAATTTAAGAATTCAGCAAAATTCTATCACATTTGTTCAATTTACGTCGCTCCTATTTCAGATAGCGTACTGGGATAGGCGGGATCTTAAAGCGCGTGGAATGGCGAGTAAAATGCACTATTAAAATTCTATGATAGGGCAATCAGAGACCCGATTAGATCATTTTATATTATGGTTAATTTAAGAATTCAGCAAAATTCAATCACATTTGTTCAATTTACGTCGCTCCTATTCCAGATAGCGTATTGGGCTAGGCGGCACCTTAAAGCGCGTGTAATGGCGAGTAAAATGCACTACTAAACTTCTATGATAGGGCAATCAGAGACCCGATTAGATCATTTTATATTTTGGTTAATATAAGAATTCAGCGAAATTCTATCACATTTGTTCAACTTACGTCGCTCCTATTTCAGATAGCTTATACGGCTAAGCGGCATCTCAAAGCGCATGAAATGGTGAATACAATGCACTATTAAACTTCTAGGCTAGGGCGAACAGAGACCCGATTAGATCATTTTACATTATGGTTAATAAAAGAATTCAGCGGAATTCTATCACATTTATTCAATTTACGTCGGTCCTATTTCAGATAGCGTATTGGGCTAAGCGGCATCGCAAAGCGCATGAAATGGCGAGCATAATGCACTATTAAAGTTCTAGGATAAGGCAAACAGAGACCCGATCAGATCATTTTATATTACGGTTAATATAAGAATTCAGCGTAATTCTATCACATTCGTTCAAGTTACGTCGCTCCTATTTCAGATAGCGTACTGGGCTATTCGGCATCCTAAAGCGCGTGGAGTGGCGAGTAAAATGCACTATTAATCATCTATGATAGGGCAATCAGAGACTCGATTAGATCATTTTATATTTTGGTTAATATAAGAATTCAGCGAAATTCTATCACATTTGTTCAATTTACGTCGCTCCTTTTTCAGATAGCGTATTGGGCTAAGCGGCATCTCAAAGCGCATGAAATGGCGAGTAAAATGCACTATTAAACTTCTAGGGTAGGGCAAACAGAGACCCGATGAGATCATTTTATATTATGGTTAATTTAAGAATTCAGCGAAATTCTATCACATTTGTTCAGTTTACGTCGCTCCTATTTCAGATAGCGTACTGGGCTAGGCGGCATCTCAAAGCGCATGAAATGACGAGCGAAATGCACTATTAGACTTCTATGGTAGGGCGAACAGAGACCCGATCAGATCATTTTACATTAAGGTTAATATAAGAATTCACGGAAATTCTATCACATTTGTTCAATTTACGTCGCTCCTATTTCAGATAGCGTACTGGGCTAGGCGGCATCTCAAAGCGCATGAAATGACGAGTGAAATGCACTATTAGACTTCTATGGTAGGGCGAACAGAGACCCGATCAGATCATTTTACATTAAGGTTAATATAAGAATTCACGGAAATTCTATCACATTTGTTCAATTTACGTCGCTCCTATTTCAGATAGCGTACTGGGCTAGGCAGCATCTTAAAGCGCGTGGAATGGCGAGTAAAACGCGCTATTAAACTTCTAGGATAAGGCGAACAGAGACCCGATGAGATCATTTTATATTACGGTTAATATAAGAATGCAGCGTAATTCTATCACATTTGTTCAACTAACGTCGCTCCTATTTCAGATAGCGTACTGGGCTAGGCGGCATCTCAAAGCGCATGAAATGACGAGTGAAATGCACTATTAGACTTCTATGGTAGGGCGAACAGAGACCCGATCAGATCATTTTACATTAAGGTTAATATAAGAATTCACGGAAATTCTATCACATTTGTTCAATTTACGTCGCTCCTATTTCAGATAGCGTACTGGGCTAGGCGGCATCTTAAAGCGCGTGGAATGGTGAGTAAAATGCACTATTAAAATTCTATGATAGGGCAATCAGAGACCCGATTAGATCATTTTATATTATGGTCAATTTAAGATGTCAGCAAAATTTTATAGCATTTGTTCAATTTACGTCGCTCCTATTTCAGATAGCGTACTGGGCTAGGCGGCATGTTAAAGCGCGTGGAATGGCAAGTAAAATGCACTATTAAACTTCTATGATAGGGCAATCAGAGACCCGATTAGATCATTTTATATTATGGTTAATATAAGAATTCAGCGAAATTCTATCACATTTGTTCAATTTACGTCGCTCGTATTACAGATAGCTTAATGGGCTTAGCGGCATCTCAGAGCGCATGAAATGACGAGTGAAATGCACTATTAAATTTCTATGATAGGGCAATCAGAGACCCGATTAGATCATTTTATATTTTGTTTTATATATGATTTCAGGGAAATTCTATCACATTTGTTCAATTTACGTCGCTCCTATTTCAGATAGCGTATTTGGCTGAGCGGCATCTCAAAGCGCATGAAATGGCGAGTAAAATGCAATACTAAACTTCTAGGGTAAGGCAAACAGAGACCCGATTAGATCATTTTATATTACGGTTAATATAAGAATGCAGCGTAATTCTATCACATTTGTTCAACTTACGTCGATCCTATTTTAGATTGCGTACTGGGCTAGGCGGCATCTTAAAGCGCGTGGAATGGCGAGTAAAATGCACTACTAAACTTCTATGATAGGGCAATCAGAGACCCGATTTGATCATTTTACATTATGGTTAATAAAACAATTCAGCGAAATTCTATCACATTTGTACAACTTACGTCGCTCCTATTTCAGATAGCGTATTGGGCTAAGCGGCATCTCAAAGCGCATGAAATGGCGAGTGAAATGCACCATTAGACTTCTATGGTAGGGCGAACAGAGGCCCGATTAGATCATTTTACATTATGGTTAATAAAAGAATTCAGCGGAATTCTATCACATTTGTTCAACTTACGTCGCTCCTATTTCAGATACCGTATTGGGCTAAGCCGCATCTCAAAGCGCATGAAATGGCGAGTAAAATGCACTATTAAACTTCTAGGGTAGGGCAAACAGAGACCCGATTAGATAATCTAACATTATGGTTAATTTAAGAATTCAGCAAAATTCTATCACATTTGTTCAACTTACGTCGCTCCTATTTCAGATAGCGTATTGGGCTAAGCGGCATCTCAAAGCGCATGAAATGGCGAGTAAAATGCACTATTAAACTTCTAGGGTAGGGCAAACAGAGACCCGATTAGATCATCTAATATTATGGTTAAGTTAAGAATTCAGCAAAATTCTATCACATTTGTTCAATTTACGTCGCTCCGATTTCAGATAGCGTACTGGGCTAGGCGGCATCTAAAAGCGCGTGGAATGGCGAGTAAAATGCACTATTAAAGTTCTAGGCTAGGTCGAACAGAGACCCGATTAGATCATTTTACATTATGGTTAATAAAAGAATTCAGAGAAATTCCATCACATTTGTTCAATTTACATCGCTCCTATTTCAGATAGCGTATTGGGCGAAGCGGCATCTCAAAGCGCATGAAATGACGAGTAAAATGCACTATTAAACTTCTAGGGTAGGGCAATCAGAGACCCGATTAGATCATATTATATAATGGTTAATTTAACAATTCAGCGAAATTCTATCACATTTGTTCAACTTACGTCGCTCCTATTTCAGATATCGTACTGGGCTAGGCGGCATCTTAAAGCGCGTGGAATGGCGAGTAAGATGCACTACTAAACTTCTATGATAGGGCAATCAGAGACCCGATTAGATCATTTTATATTTTGTTTAATAGAAGATTTCGGGGAAATTCTATCACATTTGTTCAATTTACGTCGCTCCTATTTCAGTTAGCGTATTCGGCTAAACGGCATCTCAAAGCGCATGAAATGGCGGGTAAAATGCACTCTTAAACTTCTAGGGTAGGGCAAACAGAGACCCGATAAGATCATTTTATGTTATTGTTAATTTGAGAATTCAGCGAAATTCCATCACATTTGTTCAAGTTACGTCGCTCCTATTTCAGATAGCGTACTGGGCTATTCGGCATCCTAAAGCGCGTGGAGTGGCGAGTAAAATGCACTATTAATCATCTACGATAGGGCAATCAGAGACCCGATTAGATCATTTTATATTTTGTTTAATATAAGATTTCGGGGAAATTCTATCACATTTGTTCAATTTACGTCGCTCCTATTTCAGTTAGCGTATTCGGCTAAACGGCATCTCAAAGCGCATGAAATGGCGGGTAAAATGCACTCTTAAACTTCTAGGCTATGGCGAACAGAGACCCGATTAGATCATTTTACATTATGGTTAATAAAAGAATTCAGCGGAATTCTATCACATTTGTTCAACTTACGTGCTCCTATTTCAGATACCGTATTGGGCTAAACGGCATCTCAAAGCGCATGAAATGGCGAGTGAAATGCACTATTAAACTTCTAGGGTAGGGCAAACAGAGACCCGATTAAATCATTTTATATTATGGTTAATTTAAGAATTCAGCGAAATTCTATCACATTTATTCAATTTACGTCGGTCCTATTTCAGATAGCGTGCTGGGCTAGGCGGCATCTCAAAGCGCGTGGAATGGCGAGTAAAATGCACTATTAAACTTCTATGATAGGGCAATCAGTGACCCGATTATATCATTTTATATTATAGTTATTTTAAGAATTCAGCGAAATTCTATCACATTTGTTCAATTTACGTCGCTCCTATTTCAGATAGCGTACTGGGCTAGGCGGCATCTTAAAGCGCGTGGAATGGCGAGTAATATGCACTATTAAAGTTCTAGGCTGGGGCGAACAGAGACCCGATTAGATCATTTTACATTATGGTTAATAAAAGAATTCAGCGAAATTCCATCACATTTGTTCAATTTACGTCGCTCCTATTTCAGATAGCTTATTGGGCTTAGCGGCATCTCAAAGCGCATGAAGTGACGAGTGAAATGTACTATTAAACTTCTAGGGTAGGGCAAACAGAGACCCGATTAGATCATTTTATATTATGGTTAATTTAAGAATTCAGCAAAATTCTATCACATTTGTTCAACTTACGTCGCTCCTATTTCAGATATCGTACTGGGCTAGGCGGCATCTTAAAGCGCGTGGAATGGCGAGTAAAATGCACTACTAAACTTCTATGACAGGGCAATCAGAGACCCGATTAGATAATTTTATATTTTGTTTAATATAAGATTTCAGGGAAATTGTATCACATTTGTTCAATATACGTCGCTCCTATTTCAGATAGCGTATTGGGCTAAGCGGCATCTCAAAGCGCATGAAATAGCGAATAAAATGCACTACTAAACTTCTAGGCTAGGGCGAACAGAGACCCGATTAGATCATTTTACATTATGGTTATATAAAAGTATTCACCGAAATTCTATCACATTTGTTCAATTTACGTCGCTCCTATTTCAGATAGCTTATTGGGCTAAGCGGCATCTCAAAGCGCATGAAATGGCGAATACAATGCACTATTAAACTTCTAGGCTAGGGCGAACAGAGACCCGATTAGATCATTTTACATTATGGTTAATAAAAGAATTCAGCGGAATTCTATCACATTTGTTCAACTTACGTCGCTCCTATTTCAGATAGCGTATTGGGCTAAGCGGCATCTCAAAGCGCATGAAATGGCGAGTAAAATGCACTATTAAACTTCTAGGGTAGGGCAAACAGAGACCCGATTAGATCATCTAATATTATGGTTAAGTTAAGAATTCAGCAAAATTCTATCACATTTGTTCAATTTACGTCGCTCCGATTTCAGATAGCGTACTGGGCTAGGCGGCATCTAAAAGCGCGTGGAATGGCGAGTAAAATGCACTATTAAAGTTCTAGGCTAGGTCGAACAGAGACCCGATTAGATCATTTTACATTATGGTTAATAAAAGAATTCAGAGAAATTCCATCACATTTGTTCAATTTACATCGCTCCTATTTCAGATAGCGTATTGGGCGAAGCGGCATCTCAAAGCGCATGAAATGACGAGTAAAATGCACTATTAAACTTCTAGGGTAGGGCAATCAGAGACCCGATTAGATCATATTATATAATGGTTAATTTAACAATTCAGCGAAATTCTATCACATTTGTTCAACTTACGTCGCTCCTATTTCAGATATCGTACTGGGCTAGGCGGCATCTTAAAGCGCGTGGAATGGCGAGTAAGATGCACTACTAAACTTCTATGATAGGGCAATCAGAGACCCGATTAGATCATTTTATATTTTGTTTAATATAAGATTTCGGGGAAATTCTATCACATTTGTTCAATTTACGTCGCTCCTATTTCAGTTAGCGTATTCGGCTAAACGGCATCTCAAAGCGCATGAAATGGCGGGTAAAATGCACTCTTAAACTTCTAGGGTAGGGCAAACAGAGACCCGATAAGATCATTTTATGTTATTGTTAATTTGAGAATTCAGCGAAATTCCATCACATTTGTTCAAGTTACGTCGCTCCTATTTCAGATAGCGTACTGGGCTATTCGGCATCCTAAAGCGCGTGGAGTGGCGAGTAAAATGCACTATTAATCATCTACGATAGGGCAATCAGAGACCCGATTAGATCATTTTATATTTTGTTTAATATAAGATTTCGGGGAAATTCTATCACATTTGTTCAATTTACGTCGCTCCTATTTCAGTTAGCGTATTCGGCTAAACGGCATCTCAAAGCGCATGAAATGGCGGGTAAAATGCACTCTTAAACTTCTAGGCTATGGCGAACAGAGACCCGATTAGATCATTTTACATTATGGTTAATAAAAGAATTCAGCGGAATTCTATCACATTTGTTCAACTTACGTGCTCCTATTTCAGATACCGTATTGGGCTAAACGGCATCTCAAAGCGCATGAAATGGCGAGTGAAATGCACTATTAAACTTCTAGGGTAGGGCAAACAGAGACCCGATTAAATCATTTTATATTATGGTTAATTTAAGAATTCAGCGAAATTCTATCACATTTATTCAATTTACGTCGCTCCTATTTCAGATAGCGTGCTGGGCTAGGCGGCATCTCAAAGCGCGTGGAATGGCGAGTAAAATGCACTATTAAACTTCTATGATAGGGCAATCAGTGACCCGATTATATCATTTTATATTATAGTTATTTTAAGAATTCAGCGAAATTCTATCACATTTGTTCAATTTACGTCGCTCCTATTTCAGATAGCGTACTGGGCTAGGCGGCATCTTAAAGCGCGTGGAATGGCGAGTAATATGCACTATTAAAGTTCTAGGCTAGGGCGAACAGAGACCCGATTAGATCATTTTACATTATGGTTAATAAAAGAATTCAGCGAAATTCCATCACATTTGTTCAATTTACGTCGCTCCTATTTCAGATAGCTTATTGGGCTTAGCGGCATCTCAAAGCGCATGAAGTGACGAGTGAAATGTACTATTAAACTTCTAGGGTAGGGCAAACAGAGACCCGATTAGATCATTTTATATTATGGTTAATTTAAGATTTCAGCAAAATTCTATCACATTTGTTCAACTTACGTCGCTCCTATTTCAGATATCGTACTGGGCTAGGCGGCATCTTAAAGCGCGTGGAATGGCGAGTAAAATGCACTACTAAACTTCTATGACAGGGCAATCAGAGACCCGATTAGATAATTTTATATTTTGTTTAATATAAGATTTCAGGGAAATTGTATCACATTTGTTCAATATACGTCGCTCCTATTTCAGATAGCGTATTGGGCTAAGCGGCATCTCAAAGCGCATGAAATAGCGAATAAAATGCACTACTAAACTTCTAGGCTAGGGCGAACAGAGACCCGATTAGATCATTTTACATTATGGTTATATAAAAGTATTCACCGAAATTCTATCACATTTGTTCAATTTACGTCGCTCCTATTTCAGATAGCTTATTGGGCTAAGCGGCATCTCAAAGCGCATGAAATGGCGAATACAATGCACTATTAAACTTCTAGGCTAGGGCGAACAGAGACCCGATTAGATCATTTTACATTATGGTTAATAAAAGAATTCAGCGGAATTCTATCACATTTATTCAATTTACGTCGGTCCTATTTCAGATAGCGTATTGGGCTAAGCGGCATCTCAAAGCGCATGAAATGGCGAGTAAAATGCACTATTAATCTTCTAGGGTAGGACAAACAGAGACCCGATTAGATCATTTTATATTATGGTTAATTTAAGAATTCAGCGAAATTCTATCACATTTGTTCAATTTACGTCGCTCCTATTTCAGATAGCTTATTGGGCTTAGCCGCATCTCAAAGCGCATGAAGTTACGAGTGAAATGCACTATTAAACTTCTAGGGTAGAGCAAACAGAGACCCGATTAGATCATTTTATATTATGGTTAATTTAAGAATTCAGCAAAATTCTATCACATTTGTTCAATTTACGTCGCTCCTATTTCAGATAGCGTACTGGGCTATGCGGCATCTTAAAGCGCGTGGAATGGTGAGTAAAATGCACTATTAAAATTCTATGATAGGGCAATCAGAGACCCGATTAGATCATTTTATATTATGGTCAATTTAAGATGTCAGCAAAATTTTATAGCATTTGTTCAATTTACGTCGCTCCTATTTCAGATAGCGTACTGGGCTAGGCGGTATGTTAAAGCGCGTGGAATGGCGAGTAAAATGCACTATTAAAATTCTATGATAGGCAATCAGAGACCCGATTAGATCATTTTACATTATGGTTAATTTAAGATGTCATCAAAATTTTATAGCATTTGTTCAATTTACGTCGCTCCTATTTCAGATAGCGTATTGGGCTATGCGGCATCTCAAAGCGCATGAAATGGCGAATAAAATGCACTATTAAACTTCTAGGGCAGGGCAAACAGAGACCCGATTAGATCATTTTATATTATGTTTAATTTAAGAATTCAGCAAAATTCTATCACATTTGTTCAATTTACGTCGCTCCTATTTCAGATAGCGTACTGGGCTAGGCGGCATCTTAAAGCGCGTGGAATGGCGAGTAAAATGCACTATTAAAATTCTATGATAGGGCAATCAGAGACCCGATTAGATTATTTTATATTATGGTTAATTTAAGATGTCAGCAAAATTTTATAGCATTTGTTCAATTTACGTCGCTCCTATTTCAGATAGCGTACTGGGCTAGGCGGCATGTTAAAGCGCGTGGAATGGCAAGTAAAATGCACTATTAAACTTCTATGATAGGGCAATCAGAGACCCGATTAGATCATTTTATATTATGGTTAATATAAGAATTCAGCGAAATTCTATCACATTTGTTCAATTTACGTCGCTCGTATTACAGATAGCTTATTGGGCTTAGCGGCACCTCAGAGCGCATGAAATGACGAGTGAAATGCACTATTAAATTTCTATGATAGGGCAATCAGAGACCCGATTAGATCATTTTATGTTTTGTTTAATATATGATTTCAGGGAAATTCTATCACATTTGTTCAGTTTACGTCGCTCCTATTTCGGATAGCGTATTGGGCTAAGCGGCATCTGAAAGCGCATGAAATGGCGAGTAAAATGAACTATTAAACTTCTGGGGTAGGGCAAACAGAGACCCGATTAGATCATTTTACATTATGGTTAATAAAAGAATTCAGCGAAATTCTATCACATTTGTTCAACTTACGTCGCTCCTATTTCAGATAGCGTATTGAGCTAAGCGGCATCTCAAAGCGCATGAAATGGCGAGTAAAATGCACTATTAATCTTCTAGGGTAGGACAAACAGAGACCCGATTAGATGATTTTATATTATGGTTAATTTAAGAATTCAGCGAAATTCTATCACATTCGTTCAATTTACGTCGCTCCTATTTCAGATAGCGTATTGGGCTATGCGGCATCTCAAAGCACATGCAATGGCGAGTAAAATGGACTATTAAACTTCTAGGGCAGGGCAAACAAAGACCCGATTATATCATTTTATATTATGGTTAATTTAAGAATGCAGCGTAATTCTATCACATTCGTTCAATTTACGTCGGTCCTATTTTAGATTGCGTACTGGGCTAGGCGGCATCTTAAAGCGCGTGGAATGGGGAGTAAAATGCACTACTAAACTTCTATGATAGGGCAATCAGAGACCCGATTTGATCATTTTACATTATGGTTAATAAAACAATTCAGCGAAATTCTATCACATTTGTACAACTTACGTCGCTCCTATTTCAGATAGCGTATTGGGCTAAGCGGCATCTCAAAGCGCATGAAATGGCGAGTGAAATGCACCATTAGACTTCTATGGTAGGGCGAACAGAGGCCCGATTAGATCATTTTACATTATGGTTAATAAAAGAATTCAGCGAAATTCCATCACATTTGTTCAATTTACGTTGCTCCTATTTCAGATAGCTTATTGGGCTTAGCGGCATCTCAAAGCGCATGAAGTGACGAGTGAAATGTACTATTAAACTTCTAGGGTAGGGCAAACAGAGACCCGATTAGATCATTTTATATTATGGTTAATTTAGGAATTCTGCAAAATTCTATCACATTTGTTCAACTTACGTCGCTCCTATTTCAGATATCGTACTGGGCTAGGCGGAATCTCAAAGCGTATGAAATGGCGAGTAAAATGCACTATTAAACTTCTTGTGTAGGGCAAACAGAGACCTGATTAGTTCATTTTATATTATGATTAATTTAAGAATTCAGCGAAATTCTATCATATTTGTTCAATTTACGTCGCTCCTATTTCAGATAGCGTATTGGGCTACGCGGCATCTCAAGGCGCATGAAATGGCGAATACAATGCACTATTAAACTTCTAGGCTAGGGCGAACAGAGACCCGATTAGATCATTTTACATTATGGTTAATAAAAGAATTCAGCGGAATTCTATTACATTTGTTCAACTTACGTCGCTCCTAATTCAGATACCGTATTGGGCTAAGCGGCATCTCAAAGCGCATGAAATGGCGAGTAAAATGCACTATTAAACTTCTTGGGTAGGGCAAACAGAGACCCGATTAGATAATCTAATATTATGGTTAATTTAAGAATTCAGCAAAATTCTATCACATTTGTTCAACTTACGTCGCTCGTATTTCAGATAGCGTATTGGGCTAAGCGGCATCTCAAAGCGCATGAAATGGCGAGTAAAATGCACTATTAAACTTCTAGGGTAGGGCAAACAGAGACCCGATTAGATCATCTAATATTATGGTTAAGTTAAGAATTCAGCAAAATTCTATCACATTTGTTCAATTTACGTCGCTCCGATTTCAGATAGCGTACTGGGCTAGGCGGCATCTAAAAGCGCGTGGAATGGCGAGTAAAATGCACGATTAAAGTTCTAGGCTAGGTCGAACAGAGACCCGATTAAATCATTTTACATTATGGTTAATAAAAGAATTCAGAGAAATTCCATCACATTTGTTCAATTTACATCGCTCCTATTTCAGATAGCGTATTGGGCTAAGCGGCATCTCAAAGCGCATGAAATGACGAGTAAAATGCACTATTAAACTTCTAGGGTAGGGCAATCAGAGACCCGATTAGATCATATTATATAATGGTTAATTTAACAATTCAGCGAAATTCTATCACATTTGTTCAATTTACGTCGCTCCTATTTCAGTTAGCGTATTCGGCTAAACGGCATCTCAAAGCGCATGAAATGGCGGGTAAAATGCACTCTTAAACTTCTAGGGTAGGGCAAACAGAGACCCGATAAGATCATTTTATGTTATTGTTAATTTGAGAATTCAGCGAAATTCCATCACATTTGTTCAACTTACGTCGCTCCTATTTCAGATAGCGTACTGGGCTATTCGGCATCCTAAAGCGCGTGGAGTGGCGAGTAAAATGCACTATTAATCATCTATGATAGGGCAATCAGAGACCCGATTAGATCATTTTATATTTTGTTTAATATAAGATTTCGGGGAAATTCTATCACATTTGTTCAATTTACGTCGCTCCTATTTCAGTTAGCGTATTCGGCTAAACGGCATCTCAAAGCGCATGAAATGGCGGGTAAAATGCACTCTTAAACTTCTAGGCTGGGGCGAACAGAGACCCGATTAGATCATTTTACATTATGGTTAATAAAAGAATTCAGCGGAATTCTATCACATTTGTTCAACTTACGTCGCTCCTATTTCAGATACCGTATTGGGCTAAACGGCATCACAAAGCGCATGAAATGGCGAGTTAAATGCACTATTAAACTTCTAGGGTAGGGCAAACAGAGACCCGATTAAATCATTTTATATTATGGTTAATTTAAGAATTCAGCGAAATTCTATCACATTTGTTCAATTTACGTCGCTCCTATTTCAGATAGCGTACTGGGCTAGGCGGCATCTTAAAGCGCGTGGAATGGCGAGTAATATGCACTATTAAAGTTCTAGGCTGGGGCGAACAGAGACCCGAATAGATCATTTTACATTATGGTTAATAAAAGAATTCAGCGAAATTCCATCACATTTGTTCAATTTACGTCGCTCCTATTTCAGATAGCTTATTGGGCTTAGCGGCATCTCAAAGCGCATGAAGTGACGAGTGAAATGTACTATTAAACTTCTAGGGTAGGGCAAACAGAGACCCGATTAGATCATTTTATATTATGGTTAATTTAAGAATTCAGCAAAATTCTATCACATTTGTTCAACTTACGTCGCTCCTATTTCAGATATCGTACTGGGCTAGGCGGCATCTTAAAGCGCGTGGAATGGCGAGTAAAATGCACTACTAAACTTCTATGACAGGGCAATCAGAGACCCGATTAGATCATTTTATATTTTGTTTAATATAAGATTTCAGGGAAATTGTATCACATTTGTTCAATATACGTCGCTCCTATTTCAGATAGCGTATTCGGCAAAGCGGCATCTCAAAGCGCATGAAATGGCGAGTGAAATTGCACCATTAGACTTCTGTGGTAGGGCGAACAGAGACCCGATTAGATCATTTCACATTAAGGTTAATATAAGGATTCACGGAAATTCTATCACATTTGATCAATTTACGTCGCTCCTATTTCAGATAGCGTATTGGGCTATGCGGCATCTCAAAACGCATGAAATGGCGAGTAAAATGCACTATTAAACTTCTAGGGTAGGGCAAACAGAGACCCGATGAGATCATTTTATATTATGGTTAATTTAAGAATTCAGCGAAATTCTATCACATTTGTTCAATTTACGTCGCTCCTATTTCAGATAGCATACTGGGCTAGGCGGCATGTTAAAGCGCGTGCAATGGCGAGTAAAATGCTCTATTAAACTTCTGTATTAGGGCAATCTGAGACCCGATTAGATCATTTTATATTTTGGTTAATATAAGAATTCAGCGAAATTCTATCACATTTGTTCAATTTACGTCGCTCCTATTTCAGATAGCTTATTGGGCTTAGCGGCATCACAAAGCGCATGAAATGACGACTGAAATGCACTATTAATCTTCTAGGGTAGGGCAAACAGAGACCCGATTAGATCATTTTACATTATGGTTAATAAAAGAATTCAGCGAAATTCTATCACATTTGTTCAACTTACGTCGCTCCTATTTCAGATAGCGTATTGGGCTAAGCGGCATCTCAAAGCGCATGAAATAGCGAGTAAAATGCACTATGAAACTTCTAGGGTAGGGAAAAAAGAGACCCGATTAGATCATTTTATATTATGGTTAATTTAAGAATTCAGCAAAATTCTATCACATTTGTTCAATTTACGTCGCTCCTATTTCAGATAGCGTACTGGGCTGGGCGGGATCTTAAAGCGCGTGGAATGGCGAGTAAAATGCTCTATTAAAATTCTATGATAGGGCAATCAGAGACCCGATTAGATCATTTTATATTATGGTTGATTTAAGAATTCAGCAAAACTCAATCACATTTGTTCAATTTACGTCGCTCCTATTTCAGATAGCGTATTGGGATAGGCGGCACCTTAAAGCGCGTGGAATGGCGAGTAAAATGCACTACTAAACTTCTATGATAGGGCAATCAGAGACCCGATTCGATCATTTTATATTTTGGTTAATATAAGAATTCAGCGAAATTCTATCACATTTGTTCAACTTACGTCGCTCCTATTTCAGATAGCTTATTGGGCTAAGCGGCATCTCAAAGCGCATGAAATGGCGAATACAATGCACTATTAAACTTCTAGGCTAGGGCGAACAGAGACCCGATTAGATCATTTTACATTATGGTTAATAAAAGAATTCAGCGGAATTCTATCACATTTGTTCAATTTACGTCGCTCCTATTTCAGTTAGCGTATTGGGCTAAACGGCATCTCAAAGCGCATGAAATGGCGGGTAAAATGCACTATTAAACTACTAGGGTAGGGCAAACAGAGACCCGATAAGATCATTTTATGTTATTGTTAATTTAAGAATTCAGCGAAATTCCATCACATTTGTTCAACTTACGTCGCTCCTATTTCAGATATCGTACTGGGCTAAGCGGCATCTCAAAGCGCATGAAATGGCGAGTAAAATGCACTATTAAACTTCTAGGGTAGGGCAAACAGAGACCCGATGCGATCATTTTATATTATGGTTAATTTAAGAATTCAGCGAAATTCTATCACATTTGTTCAATTAACGTCGCTCCTATTTCAGATAGCGTACTGGGCTAGGCGGCATCTCAAAGCGCATGAAATGACGAGTGAAATGCACTATTAGACTTCTATGGTAGGGCGAACAGAGACCCGATCAGATCATTTTACATTAAGGTTAATATTAGAATTCACGGAAATTCTATCACATTTGTTCAATTTACGTCGCTCCTATTTCAGATAGCGTACTGGGCTAGGCGGCATCTCAAAGCGCATGAAATGACGAGTGAAATGCACTATTAGACTTCTATGAAAGGGCGAACAGAGACCCGATCAGATCATTTTACATTAAGGTTAATATAAGAATTCACGGAAATTCTATCACATTTGTTCAATTTACGTCGCTCCTATTTCAGATAGCGTACTGGGCTAGGCGGCATCTTAAATCGCGTGGAATGGCGAGTAAAACGCGCTATTAAACTTCTAGGATAAGGCGACAGAGACCCGATTAGATCATTTTATATTACGGTTAATATAAGAATGCAGCGTAATTCTATCACATTTGTTCAACTTACGTCGCTCCTATTTCAGATAGCGTACTGGGCTAGGCGGCATCTCAAAGCGCATGAAATGACGAGTGAAATGCACTATTAGACTTCTATGGTCGGGCGAACAGAGACCCGATCAGATCATTTTACATTAAGGTTAATATAAGAATTCACGGAAATTCTATCACATTTGTTCAATTTACGTCGCTCCTATTTCAGATAGCGTACTGGGCTAGGCGGCATCTTAAAGCGCGTGGAATGGCGAGTAAAACGCGCTATTAAACTTCTAGGATAAGGCGACAGAGACCCGATTAGATCATTTTACATTATGGTTAATAAAAGAATTCAGCGAAATTCCATCACATTTGTTCAATTTACATCGCTCCTATTTCAGATAGCGTACTGAGCTCGGCGGCATCTTAAAGCGCGTGGAATGGCGAGTGAAATGCACTATTAGACTTCTATGGTAGGGCGAACAGAGACCCGACTAGATCATTTTATATTATGGTTAATTTAAGAATTCAGCGAAATTCTATCACATTTGTTCAATTTACGTCGCTCCTATTTCAGATAGCCTATTGGGCTAAGCGGCATTTCAAAGCGCATGAAATGGCGAGTAAAATGCACTATTAAACTTCTAGGATAAGCCAAACAGAGACCCGATTAGATCATTTTATATTACGGTTAATATAAGAATTCAGCGTAATTCTATCACATTTGTTCATCTTACGACGCTCCTATTTCAGATAGCGTACTGGGCTAGGCGGCATCTTAAAGCGCGTGGAATGGCGAGTAAAATGCACTATTAAAATTCTATGATAGGGCAATCAGAGACCCGATTAGATTATTTTATATTATGGTTAATTTAAGATGTCAGCAAAATTTTATAGCATTTGTTCAATTTACGTCGCTCCTATTTCAGATAGCGTACTGGGCTAGGCGGCATGTTAAAGCGCGTGGAATGGCAAGTAAAATGCACTATTAAACTTCTATGATAGGGCAATCAGAGACCCGATTAGATCATTTTATATTATGGTTAATATAAGAATTCAGCGAAATTCTATCACATTTGTTCAATTTACGTCGCTCGTATTACAGATAGCTTATTGGGCTTAGCGGCATCTCAGAGCGCATGAAATGACGAGTGAAATGCACTATTAAATTTCTATGATAGGGCAATCAGAGACCCGATTAGATCATTTTATATTTTGTTTAATATATGATTTCAGGGAAATTCTATCACATTTGTTCAATTTACGTCGCTCCTATTTCAGATAGCTTATTGGGCTTAGCGGCATCTCAAAGCGCATGAAATGACGAGTGAAATGCACTATTAATCTTCTAGGGTAGGGCAAACAGAGACCCGATTAGATGATTTTATGTTATGGTTAATTTAAGAATTCAGCGAAATTCTATCACATTCGTTCAATTTACGTCGCTCCTATTTCAGATAGCGTATTGGGCTATGCGGCATCTCAAAGCACATGCAATGGCGAGTAAAATGGACTATTAAACTTCTAGGGCAGGGCAAACAAAGACCCGATTATATCATTTTATATTATGGTTAATTTAAGAATTCAGCGTAATTCTATCACATTCGTTCAATTTACGTCGCTCCTATTTCAGATAGCGTATTGGGCTAAGCGGCATCTGAAAGCGCATGAAATGGCGAGTAAAATGAACTATTAAACTTCTAGGCTAGGGCAAACAAAGACCCGATTAAATCATTTTATATTATGGTTAATTTAAGAATTCAGCGAAGTTCTATCACATTTGTTCAATTTACGTCGCACCTATTTCAGATAGCTTATTGGGCTAAGCAGCATTTCAAAGCGCATGAAATGGCGAATACAATGCACTATTAAACTTCTAGGCTAGGGCGAACAGAGACCCGATCAGATCATTTTACATTATGGTTAATAAAAGAATTCAGCGAAATTCTATCACATTCGTTCAACTTACGTCTCTCCTATTTCAGATAGCGTATTGGGCTAAGCGGCACCTCAAAGCGCATGAAATGGCGAGTAAAATGCACTATTAAACTTCTAGGATAAGGCAAACAGAGGCCCGATTAGATCATTTTATATTATAGTGAATTTAAGAATTCAGTGAAATTCTCTCACATTTGTTCAATTTACGTCGCTCCTATTTCAGATAGCGTATTGGGCTAAGCGGCATCTCAAAGCGCATGAAATGGCGAGTAAAATGCACTATTAAACTTCTAGGATAAGGCAAACAGAGAACCGATTAGAACATTTCATATTACGGTTAATATAAGAATTCAGCGAAATTCTGTCACATTTATTCAATTTACGTCGCTCCTATTTCAGATAGCGTATTGGCCTAAGCGGCATCGCAAAGCGCATGAAATGGCGAGTATAATGCACTATTAAACTTCTAGGGTAAGGCAAACAGAGACCCGATTAGGTCATTTTATATTAGGGTTAATTTAAGAATTCAGCAAAGTCTATCACATTTGTTCAACTTACGTCGCTCCTATTTCAGATATCGTACTGGGCTATGCGGCATCTTAAAGCGCGTGTAATGGCGAGTAAAATGCACTACTAAACTTCTATGATAGAGCAATCAGAGACCCGATTAGATCATTTTATATTTTGTTTAATATAAGATTTCAGGGAAATTGTATCACATTTGTTCAATTTACGTTGCTCCTATTTCAGATAGCGTATTCGGCTAAGCGGCCTCTCAAAGCGCATGAAGTGGCGAATAAAATGCACTATTAAACTGCTAGGCTAGGGCGAACAGAGACCCGATTAGATCATTTTACATTATGGTTAATAAAAGAATTCAGCGGAATTCTATCACATTTGTTCAATTTACGTCGCTCCTATTTCAGTTAGCGTATTGGGCTAAACGGCATCTCAAAGCGCATGAAATGGCGGGTAAAATGCACTATTAAACTACTAGGGTAGGGCAAACAGAGACCCGATAAGATCATTTTATGTTATTGTTAATTTAAGAATTCAGCGAAATTCCATCACATTTGTTCAACTTACGTCGCTCCTATTTCAGATATCGTACTGGGCTAAGCGGCATCTCAAAGCGCATGAAATGGCGAGTAAAATGCACTATTAAACTTCTAGGGTAGGGCAAACAGAGACCCGATGCGATCATTTTATATTATGGTTAATTTAAGAATTCAGCGAAATTCTATCACATTTGTTCAATTAACGTCGCTCCTATTTCAGATAGCGTACTGGGCTAGGCGGCATCTCAAAGCGCATGAAATGACGAGTGAAATGCACTATTAGACTTCTATGGTAGGGCGAACAGAGACCCGATCAGATCATTTTACATTAAGGTTAATATTAGAATTCACGGAAATTCTATCACATTTGTTCAATTTACGTCGCTCCTATTTCAGATAGCGTACTGGGCTAGGCGGCATCTCAAAGCGCATGAAATGACGAGTGAAATGCACTATTAGACTTCTATGAAAGGGCGAACAGAGACCCGATCAGATCATTTTACATTAAGGTTAATATAAGAATTCACGGAAATTCTATCACATTTGTTCAATTTACGTCGCTCCTATTTCAGATAGCGTACTGGGCTAGGCGGCATCTTAAAGCGCGTGGAATGGCGAGTAAAACGCGCTATTAAACTTCTAGGATAAGGCGACAGAGACCCGATTAGATCATTTTACATTATGGTTAATAAAAGAATTCAGCGAAATTCCATCACATTTGTTCAATTTACATCGCTCCTATTTCAGATAGCGTACTGGGCTAGGCGGCATCTTAAAGCGCGTGGAATGGCGAGTGAAATGCACTATTAGACTTCTATGGTAGGGCGAACAGAGACCCGACTAGATCATTTTATATTATGGTTAATTTAAGAATTCAGCGAAATTCTATCACATTTGTTCAATTTACGTCGCTCCTATTTCAGATAGCCTATTGGGCTAAGCGGCATTTCAAAGCGCATGAAATGGCGAGTAAAATGCACTATTAAACTTCTAGGATAAGCCAAACAGAGACCCGATTAGATCATTTTATATTACGGTTAATATAAGAATTCAGCGTAATTCTATCACATTTGTTCATCTTACGACGCTCCTATTTCAGATAGCGTACTGGGCTAGGCGGCATCTTAAAGCGCGTGGAATGGCGAGTAAAATGCACTATTAAAATTCTATGATAGGGCAATCAGAGACCCGATTAGATTATTTTATATTATGGTTAATTTAAGATGTCAGCAAAATTTTATAGCATTTGTTCAATTTACGTCGCTCCTATTTCAGATAGCGTACTGGGCTAGGCGGCATGTTAAAGCGCGTGGAATGGCAAGTAAAATGCACTATTAAACTTCTATGATAGGGCAATCAGAGACCCGATTAGATCATTTTATATTATGGTTAATATAAGAATTCAGCGAAATTCTATCACATTTGTTCAATTTACGTCGCTCGTATTACAGATAGCTTATTGGGCTTAGCGGCATCTCAGAGCGCATGAAATGACGAGTGAAATGCACTATTAAATTTCTATGATAGGGCAATCAGAGACCCGATTAGATCATTTTATATTTTGTTTAATATATGATTTCAGGGAAATTCTATCACATTTGTTCAATTTACGTCGCTCCTATTTCAGATAGCTTATTGGGCTTAGCGGCATCTCAAAGCGCATGAAATGACGAGTGAAATGCACTATTAATCTTCTAGGGTAGGGCAAACAGAGACCCGATTAGATGATTTTATGTTATGGTTAATTTAAGAATTCAGCGAAATTCTATCACATTCGTTCAATTTACGTCGCTCCTATTTCAGACAGCGTATTGGGCTATGCGGCATCTCAAAGCACATGCAATGGCGAGTAAAATGGACTATTTAACTTCTAGGGCAGGGCAAACAAAGACCCGATTATATCATTTTATATTATGGTTAATTTAAGAATTCAGCGTAATTCTATCACATTCGTTCAATTTACGTCGCTCCTATTTCAGATAGCGTATTGGGCTAAGCGGCATCTGAAAGCGCATGAAATGGCGAGTAAAATGAACTATTAAACTTCTAGGCTAGGGCAAACAAAGACCCGATTAAATCATTTTATATTATGGTTAATTTAAGAATTCAGCGAAGTTCTATCACATTTGTTCAATTTACGTCGCACCTATTTCAGATAGCTTATTGGGCTAAGCAGCATTTCAAAGCGCATGAAATGGCGAATACAATGCACTATTAAACTTCTAGGCTAGGGCGAACAGAGACCCGATCAGATCATTTTACATTATGGTTAATAAAAGAATTCAGCGAAATTCTATCACATTCGTTCAACTTACGTCTCTCCTATTTCAGATAGCGTATTGGGCTAAGCGGCACCTCAAAGCGCATGAAATGGCGAGTAAAATGCACTATTAAACTTCTAGGATAAGGCAAACAGAGGCCCGATTAGATCATTTTATATTATAGGGAATTTAAGAATTCAGTGAAATTCTCTCACATTTGTTCAATTTACGTCGCTCCTATTTCAGATAGCGTATTGGGCTAAGCGGCATCTCAAAGCGCATGAAATGGCGAGTAAAATGCACTATTAAACTTCTAGGATAAGGCAAACAGAGAACCGATTAGAACATTTCATATTACGGTTAATATAAGAATTCAGCGAAATTCTGTCACATTTATTCAATTTACGTCGCTCCTATTTCAGATAGCGTATTGGCCTAAGCGGCATCGCAAAGCGCATGAAATGGCGAGTATAATGCACTATTAAACTTCTAGGGTAAGGCAAACAGAGACCCGATTAGGTCATTTTATATTAGGGTTAATTTAAGAATTCAGCAAAGTCTATCACATTTGTTCAACTTACGTCGCTCCTATTTCAGATATCGTACTGGGCTATGCGGCATCTTAAAGCGCGTGTAATGGCGAGTAAAATGCACTACTAAACTTCTATGATAGAGCAATCAGAGACCCGATTAGATCATTTTATATTTTGTTTAATATAAGATTTCAGGGAAATTGTATCACATTTGTTCAATTTACGTTGCTCCTATTTCAGATAGCGTATTCGGCTAAGCGGCCTCTCAAAGCGCATGAAGTGGCGAATAAAATGCACTATTAAACTGCTAGGCTAGGGCGAACAGAGACCCGATCAGATCATTTTACATTATGGTTAATAAAACAATTCAGCGAAATTCTATCACATTTGTTCAACTTACGTCGTTCCTATTTCAGATAGCGTATTGGGCTAAGCGGCATCTCAAAGCGCATGAAATGGCGAGTGAAATGCACCATTAGACTTCTATGGTAGGGCGAACAGAGACCCGATTAGATCATTTTACATTAAGGTTTATATAAGGATTCACGGAAATTCTATCACATTTGTTCAATTTACGTCGCTCTTATTTCAGATAGCGTATTGGGCTATGCGGCATCTCAAAGCGCATGAAATGGCGAGTACAATGCACTATTAAACTTCTAGGGTACGGCAAACAGAGATCCGATGAGATCATTTTATATTATGGTTAATATAAGAATTCAGCGAAATTCTATCACATTTGTTCAATTTACGTCGCTCCCATTTCAGATAGCATACTGGGCTAGGCGGTATCTTAAAGCGCGTGGAATGGCGAGTAAAATGCACTACTAAACTTCTATGATAGGGCAATCAGAGACCCGATTTGATCATTTTACATTATGGTTAATAAAACAATTCAGCGAAATTCTATCACATTTGTACAACTTACGTCGCTCCTATTTCAGATAGCGTATTGGGCAAAGCGGCATCTCAAAGCGCATGAAATGGCGAGTAAAATGCACAATTAAACTTCTAGGCTAGGGCAAACAAAGACGCGATTAAATCATTTTATATTATTGGTAATTTAAGAATTCAGCGAAATTCTATCACGTTTATTCAATTTACGTCGCTCCTATTTCAGATAGCGTATTGGCCTATGCGGCATCGCAAAGCGCATGAAATGGCGAGTATAATGCACTATTAAACTTCTAGGATAAGGCAAACAGAGACCCGATTAGATCATTTTATATTACGGTTAATATAAGAATTCAGCGTAATTCTATCACATTTGTTCAACTTACGTCGCTCCTATTTCAGATAGCGTACTGGGCTAGGCAGCATCTTAAAGCGCGTGGAAGGGCGAGTAAAAGGCACTACCAAACTTCTATGATAGAGCAATCAGAGACCCGAGTAGATCATTTTATATTTTGTTTAATATAAGATTTCAGGGAAATTCTATCACATTTGTTCAATTTACGTCGCTCCTATTTCAGATAGCGTATTGGCCTATGCGGCATCGCAAAGCGCATGAAATGGCGAGTATAATGCACTATTAAACTTATAGGATAAGGCAAACAGAGACCCGATTAGATCATTTTATATTACGGTTAATATAAGAATTCAGCGTAATTCTATCACATTTGTTCAATTTACGTCGCTCCTATTTCAGATAGCTTATTGGGCTTAGCGGCATCTTAAAGCGCGTGGACTTGCTCGTAAAATGCACTACTAAACTTCTATGATAGGGCAATCAGAGACCCGATTAGATCATTTTATATTTTGTTCAATATAATATTTCAGGGAAATTCTATCACATTTGTTCAATTTACGTCGCTCCTATTTCAGATAGCGTATTGGGCTACGCGGTATCTCAAAGCGCATGAAATGGCGAATACAATGCACTATTAAACTTCTATGGTAGGGCGAACAGAGACCCGATTAGATCATTTTACATTATGCTTAATAAAAGAATTCAGCGAAATTCCATCACATTTGTTCAATTTACGTTGCTCCTATTTCAGATAGCTTATTGGGCTTAGCGGCATCTCAAAGCGCATGAAGTGACGAGTGAAATGTACTATTAAACTTCTAGGGTAGGGCAAACAGAGACCCGATTAGATCATTTTATATTATGGTTAATTTAGGAATTCAGCAAAATTCTATCACATTTGTTCAACTTACGTCGCTCCTATTTCAGATATCGTACTGGGCTAGGCGGCATCTCAAAGCGCATGAAATGGCGAGTAAAATGCACTATTAAACTTCTAGGGTAGGGCAAACAGAGACCCGATTAGATCATTTTATATTACGGTTAATATAAGAATTCAGCGTAATTCTATCACATTTGTTCAAGTTACGTCGCTCCTATTGCAGATAGCGTACTGGGCTAGGCAGCATCTTAAAGCGCGTGGAATGGCGAGTAAAATGCACCACTAATCTTCTATGATGGGGCAATCAGAGACCCGATTAGATCATTTTATATTTTGATTAATATAAGATTTCAGGGAAATTCTATCACATTTGTTCAATTTACGTCTCTCCTATTTCAGATAGCGTATTGGGCTAAGCGGCATCTCAAAGCGCATGAAATGGCGACTAGAATTCACAATTAAACTTCTAGGCTAGGGCGAACAGAGACCCGATTAGATCATTTTATATTTTGGTTAATATAAGAATTCTGCAAAATTCTATCACATTTGTTCAACTTACGTCGCTCCTATTTCAGATAGCTTATTGGGCTAAGCGGCATCTCAAAGCGCATGAAATGGCGAATACAATGCACTACTAAACTTCTATGATAGGGCAATCAGAGACCCGATTTGATCATTTTACATTATGGTTAATAAAACAATTCAGCGAAATTCTATCACATTTGTACAACTTACGTCGCTCCTATTTCAGATAGCGTATTGGGCTAAGCGGCATCTCAAAGCGCATGAAATGGCGAGTGAAATGCACCATTAGACTTCTATGGTAGGGCGAACAGAGGCCCGATTAGATCATTTTACATTATGGTTAATAAAAGAATTCAGCGAAATTCCATCACATTTGTTCAATTTACGTTGCTCCTATTTCAGATAGCTTATTGGGCTTAGCGGCATCTCAAAGCGCATGAAGTGACGAGTGAAATGTACTATTAAACTTCTAGGGTAGGGCAAACAGAGACCCGATTAGATCATTTTATATTATGGTTAATTTAGGAATTCAGCAAAATTCTATCACATTTGTTCAACTTACGTCGCTCCTATTTCAGATATCGTACTGGGCTAGGCGGAATCTCAAAGCGTATGAAATGGCGAGTAAAATGCACTATTAAACTTCTTGTGTAGGGCAAACAGAGACCTGATTAGTTCATTTTATATTATGATTAATTTAAGAATTCAGCGAAATTCTATCACATTTGTTCAATTTACGTCGCTCCTATTTCAGATAGCGTATTGGGCTACGCGGCATCTCAAAGCGCATGAAATGGCGAATACAATGCACTATTAAACTTCTAGGCTAGGGCGAACAGAGACCCGATTAGATCATTTTACATTATGGTTAATAAAAGAATTCAGCGGAATTCTATCACATTTGTTCAACTTACGTCGCTCCTATTTCAGATACCGTATTGGGCTAAGCGGCATCTCAAAGCGCATGAAATGGCGAGTAAAATGCACTATTAAATTTCTAGGGTAGGGCAAACAGAGACCCGATTAGATAATCTAATATTATGGTTAATTTAAGAATTCAGCAAAATTCTATCACATTTGTTCAACTTACGTCGCTCCTATTTCAGATAGCGTATTGGGCTAAGCGGCATCTCAAAGCGCATGAAATGGCGAGTAAAATGCACCATTAAACTTCTAGGGTAGGGCAAACAGAGACCCGATTAGATCATCTAATATTATGGTTAAGTTAAGAATTCAGCAAAATTCTATCACATTTGTTCAATTTACGTCGCTCCGATTTCAGATAGCGTACTGGGCTAGGCGGCATCTAAAAGCGCGTGGAATGGCGAGTAAAATGCACTATTAAAGTTCTAGGCTAGGTCGAACAGAGATCCGATTAGATCATTTTACATTATGGTTAATAAAAGAATTCAGAGAAATTCCATCACATTTGTTCAATTTACATCGCTCCTATTTCAGATAGCGTATTGGGCTAAGCGGCATCTCAAAGCGCATGAAATGACGAGTAAAATGCACTATTAAACTTCTAGGGTAGGGCAATCAGAGACCCGATTAGATCATATTATATAATGGTTAATTTAACAATTCAGCGAAATTCTATCACATTTGTTCAACTTACGTCGCTCCTATTTCAGATATCGTACTGGGCTAGGCGGCATCTTAAAGCGCGTGGAATGGCGAGTAAGATGCACTACTAAACTTCTATGATAGGGCAATCAGAGACCCGATTAGATCATTTTATATTTTGTTTAATATAAGATTTCGGGGAAATTCTATCACATTTGTTCAATTTACGTCGCTCCTATTTCAGTTAGCGTATTCGGCTAAACGGCATCTCAAAGCGCATGAAATGGCGGGTAAAATGCACTCTTAAACTTCTAGGGTAGGGCAAACAGAGACCCGATAAGATCATTTTATGTTATTGTTAATTTGAGAATTCAGCGAAATTCCATCACATTTGTTCAAGTTACGTCGCTCCTATTTCAGATAGCGTACTGGGCTATTCGGCATCCTAAAGCGCGTGGAGTGGCGAGTAAAATGCACTATTAATCATCTATGATAGGGCAATCAGAGACCCGATTAGATCATTTTATATTTTGTTTAATATAAGATTTCGGGGAAATTCTATCACATTTGTTCAATTTACGTCGCTCCTATTTCAGTTAGCGTATTCGGCTAAACGGCATCTCAAAGCGCATGAAATGGCGGGTAAAATGCACTCTTAAACTTCTAGGCTAGGGCGAACAGAGACCCGATTAGATCATTTTACATTATGGTTAATAAAAGAATTCAGCGGAATTCTATCACATTTGTTCAACTTACGTCGCTCCTATTTCAGATACCGTATTGGGCTAAACGGCATCTCAAAGCGCATGAAATGGCGAGTTAAATGCACTATTAAACTTCTAGGGTAGGGCAAACAGAGACCCGATTAAATCATTTTATATTATGGTTAATTTAAGAGTTCAGCGAAATTCTATCACATTTATTCAATTTACGTCGGTCCTATTTCAGATAGCGTGCTGGGCTAGGCGGCATCTCAAAGCGCGTGGAATGGCGAGTAAAATGCACTATTAAACTTCTATGATAGGGCAATCAGTGACCCGATTATATCATTTTATATTATAGTTATTTTAAGAATTCAGCGAAATTCTATCACATTTGTTCAATTTACGTCGCTCCTATTTCAGATAGCGTACTGGGCTAGGCGGCATCTTAAAGAGCGTGGAATGGCGAGTAATATGCACTATTAAAGTTCTAGGCTGGGGCGAACAGAGACCCGATTAGATCATTTTACATTATGGTTAATAAAAGAATTCAGCGAAATTCCATCACATTTGTTCAATTTACGTCGCTCCTATTTCGGATAGCTTATTGGGCTTAGCGGCATCTCAAAGCGCATGAAGTGACGAGTGAAATGTACTATTAAACTTCTAGGGTAGGGCAAACAGAGACCCGATTAGATCATTTTATATTATGGTTAATTTAAGAATTCAGCAAAATTCTATCACATTTGTTCAACTTACGTCGCTCCTATTTCAGATATCGTACTGGGCTAGGCGGCATCTTAAAGCGCGTGGAATGGCGAGTAAAATGCACTACTAAACTTCTATGACAGGGCAATCAGAGACCCGATTAGATCATTTTATATTTTGTTTAATATAAGATTTCAGGGAAATTGTATCACATTTGTTCAATATACGTCGCTCCTATTTCAGATAGCGTATTCGGCTAAGCGGCATCTCAAAGCGCATGAAATGGCGAGTGAAATTGCACCATTAGACTTCTGTGGTAGGGCGAACAGAGACCCGATTAGATCATTTTACATTAAGGTTAATATAAGGATTCACGGAAATTCTATCACATTTGTTCAATTTACGTCGCTCCTATTTCAGATAGCGTATTGGGCTATGCGGCATCTCAAAGCGCATGAAATGGCGAGTAAAATGCACTATTAAACTTCTAGGGTAGGGCAAACAGAGACCCGATGAGATCATTTTATATTATGGTTAATTTAAGAATTCAGCGAAATTCTATCACATTTGCTCAATTTACGTCGCTCCTATTTCAGATAGCATACTGGGCTAGGCGGCATGTTAAAGCGCGTGCAATGGCGAGTAAAATGCTCTATTAAACTTCTGTATTAGGGCAATCTGAGACCCGATTAGATCATTTTATATTTTGGTTAATATAAGAATTCAGCGAAATTCTATCACATTTGTACAACTTACGTCGCTCCTATTTCAGATAGCGTATTGGGCTAAGCGGCATCTCAAAGCGCATGAAATGGCGAGTAAAATGCACAATTAAACTTCTAGGCTAGGGCAAACAAAGACGCGATTAAATCATTTTATATTATTGGTAATTTAAGAATTCAGCGAAATTCTATCACGTTTATTCAATTTACGTCGCTCCTATTTCAGATAGCGTATTGGCCTATGCGGCATCGCAAAGCGCATGAAATGGCGAGTATAATGCACTATTAAACTTCTAGGATAAGGCAAACAGAGACCCGATTAGATCATTTTATATTACGGTTAATATAAGAATTCAGCGTAATTCTATCACATTTGTTCAACTTACGTCGCTCCTATTTCAGATAGCGTACTGGGCTAGGCAGCATCTTAAAGCGCGTGGAAGGGCGAGTAAAAGGCACTACCAAACTTCTATGATAGAGCAATCAGAGACCCGAGTAGATCATTTTATATTTTGTTTAATATAAGATTTCAGGGAAATTCTATCACATTTGTTCAATTTACGTCGCTCCTATTTCAGATAGCGTATTGGCCTATGCGGCATCGCAAAGCGCATGAAATGGCGAGTATAATGCACTATTAAACTTATAGGATAAGGCAAACAGAGACCCGATTAGATCATTTTATATTACGGTTAATATAAGAATTCAGCGTAATTCTATCACATTTGTTCAATTTACGTCGCTCCTATTTCAGATAGCTTATTGGGCTTAGCGGCATCTTAAAGCGCGTGGACTTGCTCGTAAAATGCACTACTAAACTTCTATGATAGGGCAATCAGAGACCCGATTAGATCATTTTATATTTTGTTCAATATAATATTTCAGGGAAATTCTATCACATTTGTTCAACTTACGTCGCTCCTATTTCAGATAGCGTACTGGGCTAGGCAGCATCTTAAAGCGCGTGGAAGGGCGAGTAAAAGGCACTACCAAACTTCTATGATAGAGCAATCAGAGACCCGAGTAGATCATTTTATATTTTGTTTAATATAAGATTTCAGGGAAATTCTATCACATTTGTTCAACTTACGTCGCTCCTATTTCAGATATCGTACTGGGCTAGGCGGCATCTCAAAGCGCATGAAATGGCGAGTAAAATGCACTATTAAACTTCTAGGGTAGGGCAAACAGAGACCCGATTAGATCATTTTATATTACGGTTAATATAAGAATTCAGCGTAATTCTATCACATTTGTTCAAGTTACGTCGCTCCTATTGCAGATAGCGTACTGGGCTAGGCAGCATCTTAAAGCGCGTGGAATGGCGAGTAAAATGCACTACTAATCTTCTATGATGGGGCAATCAGAGACCCGATTAGATCATTTTATATTTTGATTAATATAAGATTTCAGGGAAATTCTATCACATTTGTTCAATTTACGTCTCTCCTATTTCAGATAGCGTATTGGGCTAAGCGGCATCTCAAATCGCATGAAATGGCGACTAGAATTCACAATTAAACTTCTAGGCTAGGGCGAACAGAGACCCGATTAGATCATTTTATATTTTGGTTAATATAAGAATTCTGCAAAATTCTATCACATTTGTTCAACTTACGTCGCTCCTATTTCAGATAGCTTATTGGGCTAAGCGGCATCTCAAAGCGCATGAAATGGCGAATACAATGCACTACTAAACTTCTATGATAGGGCAATCAGAGACCCGATTTGATCATTTTACATTATGGTTAATAAAACAATTCAGCGAAATTCTATCACATTTGTACAACTTACGTCGCTCCTATTTCAGATAGCGTATTGGGCTAAGCGGCATCTCAAAGCGCATGAAATGGCGAGTGAAATGCACCATTAGACTTCTATGGTAGGGCGAACTGAGGCCCGATTAGATCATTTTACATTATGGTTAATAAAAGAATTCAGCGAAATTCCATCACATTTGTTCAATTTACGTTGCTCCTATTTCAGATAGCTTATTGGGCTTAGCGGCATCTCAAAGCGCATGAAGTGACGAGTGAAATGTACTATTAAACTTCTAGGGTAGGGCAAACAGAGACCCGATTAGATCATTTTATATTATGGTTAATTTAGGAATTCAGCAAAATTCTATCACATTTGTTCAACTTACGTCGCTCCTATTTCAGATATCGTACTGGGCTAGGCGGAATCTCAAAGC
The DNA here is from genome assembly GCA_916610135.2 of Macropis europaea. Classification (NCBI taxonomy): domain Eukaryota; kingdom Metazoa; phylum Arthropoda; class Insecta; order Hymenoptera; family Melittidae; genus Macropis; species Macropis europaea. The sequence goes on along the minus strand of CAKAJE020000139.1, from coordinate 71,077 downwards.
GTATGAAATGGCGAGTAAAATGCACTATTAAACTTCTTGTGTAGGGCAAACAGAGACCTGATTAGTTCATTTTATATTATGATTAATTTAAGAATTCAGCGAAATTCTATCACATTTGTTCAATTTACGTCGCTCCTATTTCAGATAGCGTATTGGGCTACGCGGCATCTCAAAGCGCATGAAATGGCGAATACAATGCACTATTAAACTTCTAGGCTAGGGCGAACAGAGACCCGATTAGATCATTTTACATTATGGTTAATAAAAGAATTCAGCGGAATTCTATCACATTTGTTCAACTTACGTCGCTCCTATTTCAGATACCGTATTGGGCTAAGCGGCATCTCAAAGCGCATGAAATGGCGAGTAAAATGCACTATTAAACTTCTAGGGTAGGGCAAACAGAGACCCGATTAGATAATCTAATATTATGGTTAATTTAAGAATTCAGCAAAATTCTATCACATTTGTTCAACTTACGTCGCTCCTATTTCAGATAGCGTATTGGGCTAAGCGGCATCTCAAAGCGCATGAAATGGCGAGTAAAATGCACCATTAAACTTCTAGGGTAGGGCAAACAGAGACCCGATTAGATCATCTAATATTATGGTTAAGTTAAGAATTCAGCAAAATTCTATCACATTTGTTCAATTTACGTCGCTCCGATTTCAGATAGCGTACTGGGCTAGGCGGCATCTAAAAGCGCGTGGAATGGCGAGTAAAATGCACTATTAAAGTTCTAGGCTAGGTCGAACAGAGATCCGATTAGATCATTTTACATTATGGTTAATAAAAGAATTCAGAGAAATTCCATCACATTTGTTCAATTTACACCGCTCCTATTTCAGATAGCGTATTGGCCTAAGCGGCATCTCAAAGCGCATGAAATGACGAGTAAAATGCACTATTAAACTTCTAGGGTAGGGCAATCAGAGACCCGATTAGATCATATTATATAATGGTTAATTTAACAATTCAGCGAAATTCTATCACATTTGTTCAACTTACGTCGCTCCTATTTCAGATATCGTACTGGGCTAGGCGGCATCTTAAAGCGCGTGGAATGGCGAGTAAGATGCACTACTAAACTTCTATGATAGGGCAATCAGAGACCCGATTAGATCATTTTATATTTTGTTTAATATAAGATTTCGGGGAAATTCTATCACATTTGTTCAATTTACGTCGCTCCTATTTCAGTTAGCGTATTCGGCTAAACGGCATCTCAAAGCGCATGAAATGGCGGGTAAAATGCACTCTTAAACTTCTAGGGTAGGGCAAACAGAGACCCGATAAGATCATTTTATGTTATTGTTAATTTGAGAATTCAGCGAAATTCCATCACATTTGTTCAAGTTACGTCGCTCCTATTTCAGATAGCGTACTGGGCTATTCGGCATCCTAAAGCGCGTGGAGTGGCGAGTAAAATGCACTATTAATCATCTATGATAGGGCAATCAGAGACCCGATTAGATCATTTTATATTTTGTTTAATATAAGATTTCGGGGAAATTCTATCACATTTGTTCAATTTACGTGGCTCCTATTTCAGTTAGCGTATTCGGCTAAACGGCATCTCAAAGCGCATGAAATGGCGGGTAAAATGCACTGTTAAACTTCTAGGCTAGGGCGAACAGAGACCCGATTAGATCATTTTACATGATGGTTAATAAAAGAATTCAGCGGAATTCTATCACATTTGTTCAACTTACGTCGCTCCTATTTCAGATACCGTATTGGGCTAAACGGCATCTCAAAGCGCATGAAATGGCGAGTTAAATGCACTATTAAACTTCTAGGGTAGGGCAAACAGAGACCCGATTAAATCATTTTATATTATGGTTAATTTAAGAATTCAGCGAAATTCTATCACATTTATTCAATTTACGTCGGTCCTATTTCAGATAGCGTGCTGGGCTAGGCGGCATCTCAAAGCGCGTGGAATGGCGAGTAAAATGCACTATTAAACTTCTATGATAGGGCAATCAGTGACCCGATTATATCATTTTATATTATAGTTATTTTAAGAATTCAGCGAAATTCTATCACATTTGTTCAATTTACGTCGCTCCTATTTCAGATAGCGTACTGGGCTAGGCGGCATCTTAAAGCGCGTGGAATGGCGAGTAATATGCACTATTAAAGTTCTAGGCTGGGGCGAACAGAGACCCGATTAGATCATTTTATATTATGGTTAATTTAAGAATTCAGCAAAATTCTATCACATTTGTTCAACTTACGTCGCTCCTATTTCAGATATCGTACTGGGCTAGGCGGCATCTTAAAGCGCGTGGAATGGCGAGTAAAATGCACTACTAAACTTCTATGACAGGACAATCAGAGACCCGATTAGATCATTTTATATTTTGTTTAATATAAGATTTCAGGGAAATTGTATCACATTTGTTCAATATACGTCGCTCCTATTTCAGATAGCGTATTCGGCTAAGCGGCATCTCAAAGCGCATGAAATGGCGAGTGAAATTGCACCATTAGACTTCTGTGGTAGGGCGAACAGAGACCCGATTAGATCATTTTACATTAAGGTTAATATAAGGATTCACGGAAATTCTATCACATTTGTTCAATTTACGTCGCTCCTATTTCAGATAGCGTATTGGGCTATGCGGCATCTCAAAGCGCATGAAATGACGAGTGAAATGCACTATTAATCTTCTAGGGTAGGGCAAACAGAGACCCGATTAGATCATTTTACATTATGGTTAATAAAAGAATTCAGCGAAATTCTATCACATTTGTTCAACTTACGTCGCTCCTATTTCAGATAGCGTATTGGGCTAAGCGGCATCTCAAAGCGCATGAAATGGCGAATACAATGCACTATTAAACTTCTAGGCTAGGGCGAACAGAGACCCGATTAGATCATTTTACATTATGGTTAATAAAAGAATTCAGCGGAATTCTATCACATTTATTCAATTTACGTCGGTCCTATTTCAGATAGCGTATTGGGCTAAGCGGCATCGCAAAGCGCATGAAATAGCGAGCATAATGCACTATTAAAGTTCTAGGATAAGGCAAACAGAGACCCGATCAGTTCATTTTATATTACGGTTAATATAAGAATTCAGCGTAATTCTATCACATTTGTTCAAGTTACGTCGCTCCTATTTCAGATAGCGTACTGGGCTATTCGGCATCCTAAAGCGCGTGGAGTGGCGAGTAAAATGCACTATTAATCATCTATGATAGGGCAATCAGAGACTCGATTAGATCATTTTATATTTTGGTTAATATAAGAATTCAGCGAAATTCTATCACATTTGTTCAATTTACGTCGCTCCTTTTTCAGATAGCGTATTGGGCTAAGCGGCATCTCAAAGCGCATGAAATGGCGAGTAAAATGCACTATTAAACTTCTAGCGTAGGGCAAACAGAGACCCGATGAGATCATTTTATATTATGGTTAATTTAAGAATTCAGCGAAATTCTATCACATATGTTCAATTTACGTCGCTCCTATTTCAGATAGCGTACTGGGCTAGGCGGCATCTCAAAGCGCATGAAATGCCGAGTGAAATGCACTATTAGACTTCTATGGTAGGGCGAACAGAGACCCGATCAGATCATTTTACATTATGATTAATATAAGAATTCACGGAAATTCTATCACATTTGTTCAATTTACGTCGCTCCTATTTCAGATAGCGTACTGGGCTAGGCGGCATCTCAAAGCGCATGAAATGACGAGTGAAATGCACTATTAGACTTCTATGGTAGGGCGAACAGAGACCCGATCAGATCATTTTACATTAAGGTTAATATAAGAATTCACGGAAATTCTATCACATTTGTTCAATTTACGTCGCTCCTATTTCAGATAGCGTACTGGGCTAGGCGGCATCTTAAAGCGCGTGGAATGGCGAGTAAAACACGCTATTAAACTTCTAGGATAAGGCGAACAGAGACCCGATTAGATCATTTTATATTACGGTTAATATAAGAATGCAGCGTAATTCTATCACATTTGTTCAACTTACGTCGCTCCAATTTCAGATAGCGTACTGGGCTAGGCGGCATCTCAAAGCGCATGAAATGACGAGTGAAATGCACTATTAGACTTCTATGGTAGGGCGAACAGAGACCCGATCAGATCATTTTACATTAAGGTTAATATAAGAATTCACGGAAATTCTATCACATTTGTTCAATTTACGTCGCTCCTATTTCAGATAGCGTACTGGGCTAGGCGGCATCTAAAAGCGCATGAAATGGCGTGTATAATGCACTATTAAACTTCTAGGGTAGGACAAACAGAGACCCGATTAGATCATTTTATATTACGGTTAATATAAGAATTCAGCGTAATTCTATCACATTTGTTCATCTTACGACGCTCCTATTTCAGATAGCGTACTGGGCTAGGCGACATCTTAAAGCGCGTGGAAGGGCGAGTAAAATGCACTACTAAACTTCTATGATAGAGCAATCAGCGACCCGATTAGATCATTTTATATTTTGTTTAATATAAGATTTCAGGGAATTTCTGTCACATTTGTTCAATTTACGTCGCTCCTATTTCAGATAGCTTATTGGGCTTAGCGGCATCTCAAAGCGCATGAAGTTACGAGTGTAATGCACTATTAAACTTCTAGGGTAGAGCAAACAGAGACCCGATTAGATCATTTTATATTATGGTTAATTTAAGAATTCAGCAAAATTCTATCACATTTGTTCAATTTACGTCGCTCCTATTTCAGATAGCGTACTGGGCTAGGCGGCATCTTAAAGCGCGTGGAATGGTGAGTAAAATGCACTATTAAAATTCTATGATAGGGCAATCAGAGACCCGATTAGATCATTTTATATTATGGTCAATTTAAGATGTCAGCAAAATTTTATAGCATTTGTTCAATTTACGTCGCTCCTATTTAAGATAGCGTACTGGGCTAGGCGGTATGTTAAAGCGCGTGGAATGGCGAGTAAAATGCACTATTAAAATTCTATGATAGGGCAATCAGAGACCCGATTAGATCATTTTACATTATGGTTAATTTAAGATGTCATCAAAATTTTATAGCATTTGTTCAATTTACGTCGCTCCTATTTCAGATAGCGTACTGGGCTAGGCGGCATATTAAAGCGCGTGGAATGGCAAGTAAAATGCACTATTAAACTTCTATGATAGGGCAATCAGAGACCCGATTAGATCATTTTATATTATGGTTAATATAAGAATTCAGCGAAATTCTATCACATTTGTTCAATTTACGTCGCTCGTATTACAGATAGCTTATTGGGCTTAGCGGCATCTCAGAGCGCATGAAATGACGAGTGAAATGCACTATTAAATTTCTATGATAGGGCAATCAGAGACCCGATTAGATCATTTTATATTTTGTTTAATATATGATTTCAGGGAAATTCTATCACATTTGTTCAGTTTACGTCGCTCCTATTACAGATAGCTTATTGGGCTTAGCGGCATCTCAAAGCGCATGAAATGACGAGTGAAATGCACTATTAAACTTCTATGATAGGGCAATCAGAGACCCGATTTGATCATTTTATATTTTGTTTAATATAAGAATTCACGGAAATTCTATCACATTTGTTCAATTTACGTCGCTCCTATTTCAGATAGCGTACTGGGCTAAGCGGCATCTAAAAGCTCATGAAATGGCGAGTATAATGCACTATTGAACTTCTAGGATAAGGCAAACAGAGACCCGATTAGATCATTTTATATTTTGTTTAATATAAGATTTCAGGGAAATTCTATCACATTTGTTCAATTTACGTCGCTCCTATTTCAGATAGCGTACTGGGCTAGGCGGCATCTAAAAGCGCATGAAATGGCGAATAAAATGCACTATCAAACTTCTAGGCTAGGGCAAACAAAGACCCGATTAAATCATTTTATATTATGGTTAATTTAAGAATTCAGCGAAGTTCTATCACATTTGTTCAATTTACGTCGCTCCTATTTCAGATAGCGTATTGGGCTAAGCGGCATCTGAAAGCACATGAAATGGCGAGTAAAATGAACTATTAAACTTCTAGCGTAGGGCAAACAGAGACCCGATTAGATCATTTCATATTATGGTTAATTTAAGAATACAGCAAAATTCTATCACATTTGTTCAATTTACGTCGTTCCTATTTCAGATAGCGTACTGGCCTCGGCGGCATCTTAAAGCGTGTGGAATGGGGAGTGAAATGCACTATTAAACTTCTAGGCTAGGGCAAACAAAGACCCGATTAAATCATTTTATATTATGGTTAATTTAAGAATTCAGCGAAGTTCTATCACATTTGTTCAATTTACGTCGCACCTATTTCAGATAGCGTATTGGGCTAAGCAGCATTTCAAAGCGCATGAAATGACGAGTGAAATGCACTATTAAACTTCTAGGGTAGGGCAAACAGAGACCCGATTAGATCATTTTACATTATGGTTAATAAAAGAATTCAGCGAAATTCTATCACATTTGTTCAACTTACGTCGCTCCTATTTCAGATTGCGTATTGAGCTAAGCGGCATATCAAAGCGCATGAAATGGCGACTAAAATGCACTATGAAACTTCTAGGGTAGGGAAAAAAGAGACCCGATTAGATCATTTTATATTATGGCTAATTTAAGAATTCAGCGTAATTCTATCACATTTGTTCAATTTACGTCGCTCCTATTTCAGATAGCGTACTGGGCTATTCGGCATCCTAAAGCGCGTGGAGTGGCGAGTAAAATGCACTATTAATCATCTATGATAGGGCAATCAGAGACTCGATTAGATCATTTTACATTTTGGTTAATATAAGAATTCAGCGAAATTCTATCACATTTGTTCAATTTACGTCGCTCCTATTTCAGATAGCGTATTGGGCTAAGCGGCATCTCAAAGCGCATGAAATGGCGAGTTAAGTGCACTATTAAACTTCTGGCTGGGGCAAACAAAGACCCGATTAAATCATTTTATATTATGGTTAATTCAGGAATTCAGCGAAATTCTATCACATTTATTCAATTTACGTCGGTCCTATTTCAGATAGCGTATTGGGCTAAGCGACATCGCAAAGCGCATGAAATGGCGAGCATAATGCACTATTAAAGTTCTAGGATAATGCAAACAGAGACCCGATCAGATCATTTTATATTACGGTTAATATAAGAATTCAGCGTAATTCTATCACATTTGTTCAATTTACGTCGCTCCTATTTCAGATAGCTTATTGGGCTTAGCGGCATCTCAAAGCGCATGAAATGACGAGTGAAATGCACTATTAATCTTCTAGGGTAGGGCAAACAGAGACCCGATTAGATCATTTTACATTATGGTTAATAAAAGAATTCAGCGAAATTCTATGACATTTGTTCAACTTACGTCGCTCCTATTTCAGATAGCATATTGGGCTAAGCGGCATCTCAAAGCGCATGAAATGGCGAGCAAAATGCAGTATTAAACTTGTAGGGTAGGGCAAACAGAGACCCGATTAGATCATTTTATATTATGGTTGATTTAAGAATTCAGCAAAACTCAATCACATTTGTTCAATTTACGTCGCTCCTATTTCAGATAGCGTATTGGGATAGGCGGCACCTTAAAGCGCGTGGAATGGCGAGTAAAATGCACTACTAAACTTCTATGATAGGGCAATCAGAGACCCGATTAGATCATTTTATATTTTGGTTAATATAAGAATTCAGCGAAATTCTATCACATTTGTTCAACTTACGTCGCTCCTATTTCAGATAGCTTATTGGGCTAAGCGGCATCTCAAAGCGCATGAAATGGCGAATACAATGAACTATTAAACTTCTAGGCTAGGGCGAACAGAGACCCGATTAGATCATTTTACATTATGGTTAATAAAAGAATTCAGCGGAATTCTATCACATTTGTTCAATTTACGTCGCTCCTATTTCAGTTAGCGTATTGGGCTAAACGGCATCTTAAAGCGCGTGAAATGACGAGTGAAATGCACTATTAGACTTCTATGAAAGGGCGAACAGAGACCCGATCAGATCATTTTACATTAAGGTTAATATAAGAATTCACTGAAATTCTATCACATTTGTTCAATTTACGTCGCTCCTATTTCAGATAGCGTACTGGGCTAGGCGGTATGTTAAAGCGCGTGGAATGGCGAGTAAAATGCACTATTAAAATTCTATGATAGGGCAATCAGAGACCCGATTAGATCATTTTACATTATGGTTAATTTAAGATGTCAGCAAAATTTTATAGCATTTGTTCAATTTACGTCGCTCCTATTTCAGATAGCGTATTGGGCTAGGCGGCATCTTAAAGCGCGTGGAATGGCAAGTAAAATGCACTATTAAACTTCTATGATAGGGCAATCAGAGACCCGATTAGATCATTTTATATTTTGATTAATATATGATTTCAGGGAAATTCTATCACATTTGTTCAGTTTACGTCGCTCCTATTACAGATAGCTGATTTGGCTTAGCGGCATCTCAAAGCGCATGAAATGACGAGTGAAATGCACTATTAAACTTCTATGATAGGACAATCAGAGACCCGATTTGATCATTTTATATTTTGTTTAATATAAGAATTCACGGAAATTCTATCACATTTGTTCAATTTACGTCGCTCCTATTTCAGATAGCGTACTGGGCTAAGCGGCATCTAAAAGCTCATGAAATGGCGAGTATAATGCACTATTGAACTTCTAGGATAAGGCAAACAGAGACCCGATTAGATCATTTTATATTTTGTTTAATATAAGATTTCAGGGAAATTCTATCACATTTGTTCAATTTACGTCGTTCCTATTTCAGATAGCGTACTGGCCTCGGCGGCATCTTAAAGCGCGTGGAATGGGGAGTGAAATGCACTATTAGACTTCTATGGTAGGGCGAACAGAGACCCGATCAGATCATTTTATATTATGGTTAATTTAAGAATTCAGCAAAATTCTATCACATTTGTTCAATTTACGTCGCTCCTATTTCAGATAGCGTATTGGGCTAAGCGGCATCTGAAAGCGCATGAAATGGCGAGTAAAATGCACTATTAAACTTCTAGGATAAGGCAAACAGAGGCCCGATTAGATCATTTTATATTATAGTGAATTTAAGAATTCAGTGAAATTCTCTCACATTTGTTCAATTTACGTCGCTCCTATTTCAGATAGCGTATTCGGCTAAACGGCATCTCAAAGCGAATGAAATGGCGGGTAAAATGCACTCTTAAACTTCTAGGCTAGGGCGAACAGAGACCCGATTAGATCATTTTACATTATGGTTAATAAAAGAATTCAGCGGAATTCTATCACATTTGTTCAACTTACGTCGCTCCTATTTCAGATACCGTATTGGGCTAAACGGCATCTCAAAGCGCATGAAATGGCGAGTTAAATGCACTATTAAACTTCTAGGGTAGGGCAAACAGAGACCCGATTAAATCATTTTATATTATGGTTAATTTAAGAATTCAGCGAAATTCTATCACATTTATTCAATTTACGTCGGTCCTATTTCAGATAGCGTGCTGGGCTAGGCGGCATCTCAAAGCGCGTGGAATGGCGAGTAAAATGCACTATTAAACTTCTATGATAGGGCAATCAGTGACCCGATTATACCATTTTATATTATAGTTATTTTAAGAATTCAGCGAAATTCTATCACATTTGTTCAATTTACGTCGCTCCTATTTCAGATAGCGTACTGGGCTAGGCGGCATCTTAAAGCGCGTGGAATGGCGAGTAATATGCACTATTAAAGTTCTAGGCTGGGGCGAACAGAGACCCGATTAGATCATTTTACATTATGGTTAATAAAAGAATTCAGCGAAATTCCATCACATTTGTTCAATTTACGTCGCTCCTATTTCAGATAGCTTATTGGGCTTAGCGGCATCTCAAAGCGCATGAAATGGCGGGTAAAATGCACTCTTAAACTTCTAGGGTAGGGCAAACAGAGACCCGATAAGATCATTTTATGTTATTGTTAATTTGAGAATTCAGCGAAATTCCATCACATTTGTTCAAGTTACGTCGCTCCTATTTCAGATAGCGTACTGGGCTATTCGGCATCCTAAAGCGCGTGGAGTGGCGAGTAAAATGCACTATTAATCATCTACGATAGGGCAATCAGAGACCCGATTAGATCATTTTATATTTTGTTTAATATAAGATTTCGGGGAAATTCTATCACATTTGTTCAATTTACGTCGCTCCTATTTCAGTTAGCGTATTCGGCTAAACGGCATATCAAAGCGCATGAAATGGCGGGTAAAATGCACTCTTAAACTTCTAGGCTAGGGCGAACAGAGACCCGATTAGATCATTTTACATTATGGTTAATAAAAGAATTCAGCGGAATTCTATCACATTTGTTCAACTTACGTCGCTCCTATTTCAGATACCGTATTGGGCTAAACGGCATCTCAAAGCGCATGAAATGGCGAGTGAAATGCACTATTAAACTTCTAGGGTAGGGCAAACAGAGACCCGATTAGATCATTTTATATTTTGTTTAATATAAGATTTCAGGGAAATTGTATCACATTTGTTCAATATACGTCGCTCCTATTTCAGATAGCGTACTGGGCTAGGCGGCATCTTAAAGCGCGTGGAATGGCGAGTAATATGCACTATTAAAGTTCTAGGCTGGGGCGAACAGAGACCCGATTAGATCATTTTACATTATGGTTAATAAAAGAATTCAGCGAAATTCCATCACATTTGTTCAATTTACGTCGCTCCTATTTCAGATAGCTTATTGGGCTTAGCGGCATCTCAAAGCGCATGAAGTGACGAGTGAAATGTACTATTAAACTTCTAGGGTAGGGCAAACAGAGACCCGATTAGATCATTTTATATTATGGTTAATTTAAGATTTCAGCAAAATTCTATCACATTTGTTCAACTTACGTCGCTCCTATTTCAGATATCGTACTGGGCTAGGCGGCATCTTAAAGCGCGTGGAATGGCGAGTAAAATGCACTACTAAACTTCTATGACAGGGCAATCAGAGACCCGATTAGATCATTTTATATTTTGTTTAATATAAGATTTCAGGGAAATTGTATCACATTTGTTCAATATACGTCGCTCCTATTTCAGATAGCGTATTCGGCTAAGCGGCATCTCAAAGCGCATGAAATGGCGAGTGAAATTGCACCATTAGACTTCTCTGGTAGGGCGAACAGAGACCCGATTAGATCATTTTACATTAAGGTTAATATAAGGATTCACGGAAATTCTATCACATTTGTTCAATTTACGTCGCTCCTATTTCAGATAGCGTATTGGGCTATGCGGCATCTCAAAGCGCATGAAATGGCGAGTAAAATGCACTATTAAACTTCTAGGGTAGGGCAAACAGAGACCCGATGAGATCATTTTATATTATGGTTAATTTAAGAATTCAGCGAAATTCTATCACATTTGTTCAATTTACGTCGCTCCTATTTCAGATAGCATACTGGGCTAGGCGGCATGTTAAAGCGCGTGCAATGGCGAGTAAAATGCTCTATTAAACTTCTGTATTAGCGCAATCTGAGACCCGATTAGATCATTTTATATTTTGGTTAATATAAGAATTCAGCGAAATTCTATCACATTTGTTCAATTTACGTCGCTCCTATTTCAGATAGCTTATTGGGCTTAGCGGCATCTCAAAGCGCATGAAATGACGAGTGAAATGCACTATTAATCTTCTAGGGTAGGCAAACAGAGACCCGATTAGATCATTTTACATTATGGTTAATAAAAGAATTCAGCGAAATTCTATCACATTTGTTCAACTTACGTCGCTCCTATTTCAGATAGCGTATTGGGCTAAGCGGCATCTCAAAGCGCATGAAATAGCGAGTAAAATGCACTATGAAACTTCTAGGGTAGGGAAAAAAGAGACCCGATTAGATCATTTTATATTATGGTTAATTTAAGAATTCAGCAAAATTCTATCACATTTGTTCAATTTACGTCGCTCCTATTTCAGATAGCGTACTGGGATAGGCGGGATCTTAAAGCGCGTGGAATGGCGAGTAAAATGCACTATTAAAATTCTATGATAGGGCAATCAGAGACCCGATTAGATCATTTTATATTTTGGTTAATATAAGAATTCAGCGAAATTCTATCACATTTGTTCAACTTACGTCGCTCCTATTTCAGATAGCTTATTGGGCTAAGCGGCATCTCAAAGCGCATGAAATGTTGAATACAATGCACTATTAAACTTCTAGGCTAGGGCGAACAGAGACCCGATTAGATCATTTTACATTATGGTTAATAAAAGAATTCAGCGGAATTCTATCACATTTATTCAATTTACGTCGGTCCTATTTCAGATAGCGTATTGGGCTAAGCGGCATCGCAAAGCGCATGAAATGGCGAGCATAATGCACTATTAAAGTTCTAGGATAAGGCAAACAGAGACCCGATCAGATCATTTTATATTACGGTTAATATAAGAATTCAGCGTAATTCTATCACATTTGTTCAAGTTACGTCGCTCCTATTTCAGATAGCGTACTGGGCTATTCGGCATCCTAAAGCGCGTGGAGTGGCGAGTAAAATGCACTATTAATCATCTATGATAGGGCAATCAGAGACTCGATTAGATCATTTTATATTTTGGTTAATATAAGAATTCAGCGAAATTCTATCACATTTGTTCAATTTACGTCGCTCCTTTTTCAGATAGCGTATTGGGCTAAGCGGCATCTCAAAGCGCATGAAATAGCGAGTAAAATGCACTATGAAACTTCTAGGGTAGGGAAAAAAGAGACCCGATTAGATCATTTTATATTATGGTTAATTTAAGAATTCAGCAAAATTCTATCACATTTGTTCAATTTACGTCGCTCCTATTTCAGATAGCGTACTGGGATAGGCGGGATCTTAAAGCGCGTGGAATGGCGAGTAAAATGCACTATTAAAATTCTATGATAGGGCAATCAGAGACCCGATTAGATCATTTTATATTATGGTTAATTTAAGAATTCAGCGAAATTCTATCACATTTGTTCAATTTACGTCGCTCCTATTTCAGATAGCATACTGGGCTAGGCGGCATGTTAAAGCGCGTGCAATGGCGAGTAAAATGCTCTATTAAACTTCTGTATTAGCGCAATCTGAGACCCGATTAGATCATTTTATATTATGGTTAATTTAAGAATTCAGCGAAGTTCTATCACATTTGTTCAATTTACGTCGCTCCTATTTCAGATAGCGTATTGGGCTAAGCGGCATCTGAAAGCACATGAAATGGCGAGTAAAATGAACTATTAAACTTCTAGCGTAGGGCAAACAGAGACCCGGTTAGATCATTTCATATTATGGTTAATTTAAGAATTCAGCAAAATTCTATCACATTTGTTCAATTTACGTCGTTCCTATTTCAGATAGCGTACTGGCCTCGGCGGCATCTTAAAGCGCGTGGAATGGGGAGTGAAATGCACTATTAGACTTCTATGGTAGGGCGAACAGAGACCCGATCAGATCATTTTATATTATGGTTAATTTAAGAATTCAGCAAAATTCTATCACATTTGTTCAATTTACGTCGCTCCTATTTCAGATAGCGTATTGGGCTAAGGGGCATCTGAAAGCGCATGAAATGGCGAGTAAAATGAACTATTAAACTTCTGGGGTAGGGCAAACAGAGACCCGATTAGATCATTTTACATTATGGTTAATAAAAGAATTCAGCGAAATCCTATCACATTTGTTCAACTTACGTCGCTCCTATTTCAGATAGCTTATTGGGCTAAGCGGCATCTCAAAGCGCATGAAATGGCGAATACAATGCACTATTAAACTTCTAGGCTAGGGCGAACAGAGACCCGATTAGATCATTTTACATTATGGTTAATAAAAGAATTCAGCGGAATTCTATCACATTTTTTCAATTTACGTCGCTCCTATTTCAGTTAGCGTATTCGGCTAAACGGCATCTCAAAGCGCATGAAATGGCGGGTAAAATGCACTATTAAACTTCTAGGGTAGGGCAAACAGAGACCCGATAAGATCATTTTATGTTATTGTTAATTTAAGAATTCAGCGAAATTCCATCACATTTGTTCAACTTACGTCGCTCCTATTTCAGATATCGTACTGGGCTAAGCGGCATCTCAAAGCGCATGAAATGGCGAGTTAAATGCACTATTAAACTTCTGGCTGGGGCAAACAAAGACCCGATTAAATCATTTTATATTATGGTTAATTTAAGAATTCAGCGAAATTCTATCACATTTATTCAATTTACGTCGGTCCTATTTCAGATAGCGTATTGGGCACAGCGGCATCGCAAAGCGCATGAAATGGCGAGCATAATGCACTATCAAACTTCTAGGCTAGGGCAAACAAAGACCCGATTAAATCATTTTATATTACGGTTAATATAAGAATTCAGCGTAATTCTATCACATTTGTTCAAGTTACGTCGCTCCTATTTCAGATAGCGTACTGGGCTATTCGGCATCCTAAAGCTCGTGGAGTGGCGAGTAAAATGCACTATTAATCATCTATGATAGGGCAATCAGAGACCCGATTAGATCATTTTATATTTTGGTTAATATAAGAATTCAGCGAAATTCTATCACATTTGTTCAATTTACGTCGCTCCTTTTTCAGATAGCGTATTGGGCTAAGCGGCATCTCAAAGCGCATGAAATGGCGAGTAAAATGCACTATTAAACTTCTAGGGTAGGGCAAACAGAGACCCGATGAGATCATTTTATATTATGGTTAATTTAAGAATTCAGCGAAATTCTATCACATTTGTTCAATTTACGTCGCTCCTATTTCAGATAGCGTACTGGGCTAGGCGGCATCTCAAAGAGCATGAAATGACGAGTGAAATGCACTATTAGACTTCTATGGTAGGGCGAACAGAGACCCGATCAGATCATTTTACATTAAGGTTAATATAAGAATTCACGGAAATTCTATCACATTTGTTCAATTTACGTCGCTCCTACTTCAGATAGCGTACTGGGCTAGGCGGCATCTAAAAGCGCATGAAATGGCGAGTATAATGCACTATTAAACTTCTAGGGTAGGACAAACAGAGACCCGATTAGATCATTTTATATTTTGGTTAATATAAGAATTCAGCGAAATTCTATCACATTTGTTCAATTTACGTCGCTCCTATGTCAGATAGCATACTGGGCTAGGCGGCATCGTAAAGCGCGTGGAATGGCGAGTAAAACGCGCTATTAAACTTCTAGGATAAGGCGAACAGAGACCCGATTAGATCATTTTATATTACGGTTAATATAAGAACGCAGCGTAATTCTATCACATTTGTTCAACTTACGTCGCTCCTATTTCAGATAGCGTACTGGGCTAGGCGGCATCTCAAAGCGCATGAAATTACGAGTGAAATGCACTATTAAACTTCTAGGGTAGGGCAAACAGAGACCCGATTAGATCATTTTATATTATGGTTAATTTAAGAATTCAGCAAAATTCTATCACATTTGTTCAATTTACGTCGCTCCTATTTCAGATAGCGTACTGGGCTAGGCGGTATGTTAAAGCGCGTGGAATGGCGAGTAAAATGCACTATTAAAATTCTATGATAGGGCAATCAGAGACCCGATTAGATCATTTTACATTATGGTTAATTTAAGATGTCATCAAAATTTTATAGCATTTGTTCAATTTACGTCGCTCCTATTTCAGATAGCGTATTGGGCTATGCGGCATCTCAAAGCGCATGAAATGGCGAATAAAATGCACTATTAAACTTCTAGGGCAGGGCAAACAGAGACCCGATTAGATCATTTTATATTATGTTTAATTTAAGAATTCAGCAAAATTCTATCACATTTGTTCAATTTACGTCGCTCGTATTACAGATAGCTTATTGGGCTTAGCGGCATCTCAGAGCGCATGAAATGACGAGTGAAATGCACTATTAAATTTCTATGATAGGGCAATCAGAGACCCGATTAGATCATTTTATATTTTGTTTAATATATGATTTCAGGGAAATTCTATCACATTTGTTCAGTTTACGTCGCTCCTATTACAGATAGCTTATTGGGCTTAGCGGCATCTCAAAGCGCATGAAATGACGAGTGAAATGCACTATTAAACTTCTATGATAGGGCAATCAGAGACCCGATTTGATCATTTTATATTTTGTGTAATATAAGAATTCACGGAAATTCTATCACATTTGTTCAATTTACGTCGCTCCTATTTCAGATAGCGTACTGGGCTAAGCGGCATCTAAAAGCTCATGAAATGGCGAGTATAATGCACTATTGAACTTCTAGGATAAGGCAAACAGAGACCCGATTAGATCATTTTATATTTTGTTTAATATAAGATTTCAGGGAAATTCTATCAGATTTGTTCAATTTACGTCCCTCCTATTTCAGATAGCGAATTCGGTTAAGCGGCATCTCAAAGCTCATGAAATGGCGAGTATAATGCACTATTAAACTTCTAGGATAAGGCAAACAGAGACCCGATTAGATCATTTTATATTTTGTTTAATATAAGATTTCAGGGAAATTCTTTCACATTTGTTCAAGTTACGTCGCTCCTATTTCAGATAGCGTATCGGGCTAAGCGGCATCTCAAAGCGCATGAGATGTCGAGTGAAATGCACTATTAGACTTCTAGGGCAGGGCAAACAAAGACCCGATTAAATCATTTTATATTATGGTTAATTTAAGAATTCAGCGTAATTCTATCACATTCGTTCAATTTACGTCGCTCCTATTTCAGATAGGGTATTGGGCTATGCGGCATCTCAAAGCGCATGAAATGGCGGGTATAATGCACTGTGAAACTTCTAGGATGAGGCAAACAGAGACCCGATTAGATCATTTTATATTACGGTTAATATAAGAATTCAGCGTAATTCTATCACATTTGTTCAACTTACGTCGCTCCTATTTCAGATAGCGTACTGGGCTAGGCGGCATCTTAAAGCGCGTGGAAGGGCGAGTAAAAGGCACTACCAAACTTCTATGATAGAGCAATCAGAGACCCGTGTAGATCATTTTATATTTTGTTTAATATAAGATTTCAGGGAAATTCTATCACATTTGTTCAATTTACGTCTCTCCTATTTCAGATAGCGTATTGGGCTAAGCGGCATCTCAAAGCGCATGAAATGGCGACTAGAATTCACTATTAAACTTCTAGGCTAGGGCGAACAGAGACCCGATTAGATCATTTTACATTATGGTTAATAAAAGAATTCAGCGAAATTCCATCACATTTGTTCAATTTACATCGCTCCTATTTCAGATAGCGTATTGGGCTAAGCGGCATCTTAAAGCGCGTGGAATGGCGAGTAAGATGCACTACTAAACTTCTATGATAGGGCCATCAGAGACCCGATTAGATCATTTTATATTATAGTTGTCTTAAGAGTTCAGCGAAATTCTATCACATTTGTTCAATTTACGTCGCTCGTATTTCAGATAGCGTATTCGGCTAAGCGGCATCTCAAAGCGCATGAAGTGGCGAATAAAATGCACTATTAAACTTCTAGGCTAGGGCGAACAGAGACCCGATCAGATCATTTTACATTATGGTTAATAAAAGAATTCAGCGAAATTCTATCACATTTGTTCAACTTACGTCGCTCCTATTTCAGATAGCGTATTGGGCTAAGCAGCATCTCAAAGCGCATGAAATGGCGAGTGAAATGCACCATTAGACTTCTATGGTAGGGCGAACAGAGACCCGATTAGATCATTTTACATTAAGGTTAATATAGGAATTCAGTGAAATTCTATCACATTTGTTCAATTTACGTCGCTCCTATTTCAGATAGCGTATTTGGCTGAGCGGCATCTCAAAGCGCATGAAATGGCGAGTAAAATGGAATACAAAACTTCTAGGGTAAGGCAAACAGAGACCCGATTAGATCATTTTATATTACGGTTAATATAAGAATGCAGCGTAATTCTATCACATTTGTTCAACTTACGTCGATCCTATTTTAGATTGCGTACTGGGCTAGGCGGCATCTTAAAGCGCGTGGAATGGCGAGTAAAATGCACTACTAAACATCTATGATAGGGCAATCAGAGACCCGATTTGATCATTTTACATTATGGTTAATAAAACAATTCAGCGAAATTCTATCACATTTGTACAACTTACGTCGCTCCTATTTCAGATAGCGTATTGGGCTAAGCGGCATCTCAAAGCGCATGAAGTGACGAGTGAAATGTACTATTAAACTTCTAGGGTAGGGCAAACAGAGACCCGATTAGATCATTTTATATTATAGTTAATTTAGGAATTCAGCAAAATTCTATCACATTTGTTCAACTTACGTCGCTCCTATTTCAGATATCGTACTGGGCTAGGCGGAATCTCAAAGCGTATGAAATGGCGAGTAAAATGCACTATTAAACTTCTTGTGTAGGGCAAACAGAGACCCGATTAGTTCATTTTATATTATGATTAATTTAAGAATTCAGCGAAATTCTATCACATTTGTTCAATTTACGTCGCTCCTATTTCAGATAGCGTATTGGGCTACGCGGCATCTCAAAGCGCATGAAATGGCGAATACAATGCACTATTAAACTTCTAGGCTAGGGCGAACAGAGACCCGATTAGATCATTTTACATTATGGTTAATAAAAGAATTCAGCGGAATTCTATCACATTTGTTCAACTTACGTCGCTCCTATTTCAGATACCGTATTGGGCTAAGCGGCATCTCAAAGCGCATGAAATGGCGAGTAAAATGCACTATTAAACTTCTAGGGTAGGGCAAACAGAGACCCGATTAGATAATCTAATATTATGGTTAATTTAAGAATTCAGCAAAATTCTATCACATTTGTTCAACTTACGTCGCTCCTATTTCAGATAGCGTATTGGGCTAAGCGGCATCTCAAAGCGCATGAAATGGCGAGTAAAATGCACTATTAAACTTCTAGGGTAGGGCAAACAGAGACCCGATTAGATCATCTAATATTATGGTTAATTTAAGAATTCAGCGAAATTCTATCACATTTGTTCAATTTACGTCGCTCCTATTTCAGATAGCATACTGGGCTAGGCGGCATGTTAAAGCGCGTGCAATGGCGAGTAAAATGCTCTATTAAACTTCTGTATTAGGGCAATCTGAGACCCGATTAGATCATTTTATATTTTGGTTAATATAAGAATTCAGCGAAATTCTATCACATTTGTTCAATTTACGTCGCTCCTATTTCAGATAGCTTATTGGGCTTAGCGGCATCTCAAAGCGCATGAAATGACGAGTGAAATGCACTATTAATCTTCTAGGGTAGGGCAAACAGAGACCCGATTAGATCATTTTACATTATGGTTAATAAAAGAATTCAGCGAAATTCTATCACATTTGTTCAACTTACGTCGCTCCTATTTCAGATAGCATATTGGGCTAAGCGGCATCTCAAAGCGCATGAAATAGCGAGTAAAATGCACTATGAAACTTCTAGGGTAGGGAAAAAAGAGACCCGATTAGATCATTTTATATTATGGTTAATTTAAGAATTCAGCAAAATTCTATCACATTTGTTCAATTTACGTCGCTCCTATTTCAGATAGCGTACTGGGCTAGGCGGGATCTTAAAGCGCGTGGAATGGCGAGTAAAATGCACTATTAAAATTCTATGATAGGGCAGTCAGAGACCCGATTGGATCATTTTATATTATGGTTAATTTAAGAATTCAGCAAAATTCAATCACATTTGTTCAATTTACGTCGCTCCTATTCCAGATAGCGTATTGGGCTAGGCGGCACCTTAAAGCGCGTGGAATGGCGAGTAAAATGCACTACTAAACTTCTATGATAGGGCAATCAGAGACCCGATTAGATCAGTTTATATTTTGGTTAATATAAGAATTCAGCGAAGTTCTATCACATTTGTTCAATTTACGTCGCACCTATTTCAGATAGCTTATTGGGCTAAGCAGCATTTCAAAGCGCATGAAATGGCGAATACAATGCACTATTAAACTTCTAGGCTAGGGCGAACAGAGACCCGATCAGATCATTTTACATTATGGTTAATAAAAGAATTCAGCGAAATTCTATCACATTCGTTCAACTTACGTCTCTCCTATTTCAGATAGCGTATTGGGCTAAGCGGCACCTCAAAGCGCATGAAATGGCGAGTAAAATGCACTATTAAACTTCTAGGATAAGGCAAACAGAGGCCCGATTAGATCATTTTATATTTTAGTGAATTTAAGAATTCAGTGAAATTCTCTCACATTTGTTCAATTTACGTCGCTCCTATTTCAGATAGCGTATTGGGCTACGCGGCATCTTAAAGCGCATGAAATGGCGAGTAAAATGCACTATTAAACTTCTAGGATAAGGCAAACAGAGAACCGATTAGATCATTTCATAATACGGTTAATATAAGAATTCAGCGAAATTCTATCACATTTATTCAATTTACGTCGCTCCTATTTCAGATAGCGTATTGGCCTAAGCGGCATCGCAAAGCGCATGAAATGGCGAGTATAATGCACTATTAAACTTCTAGGATAAGGCAAACAGAGACCCGATTAGGTCATTTTATATTAGGGTTAATTTAAGAATTCAGCAAAATTCTATCACATTTGTTCAACTTACGTCGCTCCTATTTCAGATATCGTACTGGGCTATGCGGCATCTTAAAGCGCGTGTAATGGCGAGTAAAATGCACTACTAAACTTCTATGATAGAGCAATCAGAGACCCGATTAGATCATTTTATATTTTGTTTAATATAAGATTTCAGGGAAATTGTATCACATTTGTTCAATTTACGTTGCTCCTATTTCAGATAGCGTATTCGGCTAAGCTGCCTCTCAAAGCGCATGAAGTGGCGAATAAAATGCACTATTAAACTGCTAGGCTAGGGCGAACAGAGACCCGATCAGATCATTTTACATTATGGTTAATAAAACAATTCAGCGAAATTCTATCACATTTGTTCAACTTACGTCGTTCCTATTTCAGATAGCGTATTGGGCTAAGCGGCATCTCAAAGCGCATGAAATGGCGAGTGAAATGCACCATTAGACTTCTATGGTAGGGCGAACAGAGACCCGATTAGATCATTTTACATTAAGGTCTATATAAGGATTCACGGAAATTCTATCACGTTTGTTCAATTTACGTCGCTCCTATTTCAGATATGCGTATTGGGCTATGCGGCATCTCAAAGCGCATGAAATGGCGAGTAAAATGCACTATTAAACTTCTAGGGTAGGGCAAACAGAGACCCGATGAGATCATTTTATATTATGGTTAATATAAGAATTCAGCGAAATTCTATCACATTTGTTCAATTTACGTCGCTCCCATTTCAGATAGCATACTGGGCTAGGCGGTATCTTAAAGCGCGTGGAATGGCGAGTAAAATGCACTACTAAACTTCTATGATAGGGCAATCAGAGACCCGATTTGATCATTTTACATTATGGTTAATAAAACAATTCAGCGAAATTCTATCACATTTGTACAACTTACGTCGCTCCTATTTCAGATAGCGTATTGGGCTAAGCGGCATCTCAAAGCGCATGAAATGGCGAGTAAAATGCACAATTAAACTTCTAGGCTAGGGCAAACAAAGACGCGATTAAATCATTTTATATTATTGGTAATTTAAGAATTCAGCGAAATTCTATCACGTTTATTCAATTTACGTCGCTCCTATTTCAGATAGCGTATTGGCCTATGCGGCATCGCAAAGCGCATGAAATGGCGAGTATAATGCACTATTAAACTTCTAGGATAAGGCAAACAGAGACCCGATTAGATCATTTTATATTACGGTTAATATAAGAATTCAGCGTAATTCTATCACATTTGTTCAACTTACGTCGCTCCTATTTCAGATAGCGTACTGGGCTAGGCGGCATCTTAAAGCGCGTGGAAGGGCGAGTAAAAGGCACTACCAAACTTCTATGATAGAGCAATCAGAGACCCGTGTAGATCATTTTATATTTTGTTTAATATAAGATTTCAGGGAAATTCTATCACATTTGTTCAATTTACGTCTCTCCTATTTCAGATAGCGTATTGGGCTAAGCGGCATCTCAAAGCGCATGAAATGGCGACTAGAATTCGCTATTAAACTTCTAGGCTAGGGCGAACAGAGACCCGATTAGATCATTTTACATTATGGTTAATAAAAGAATTCAGCGAAATTCCATCACATTTGTTCAATTTACATCGCTCCTATTTAAGATAGCGTATTGGGCTAAGCGGCATCTCAAAGCGCATGAAGTGGCGAATAAAATGCACTATTAAACTTCTAGGCTAGGGCGAACAGAGGCCCGATCAGCTCATTTTACATTATGGTTAATAAAAGAATTCAGCGAAATTCTATCACATTTGTTCAACTTACGTCGCTCCTATTTCAGATAGCGTATTGGGCTAAGCAGCATCTCAAAGCGCATGAAATGGCGAGTGAAATGCACCATTAGACTTCTATGGTAGGGCGAACAGAGACCCGATTAGATCATTTTACATTAAGGTTAATATAGGAATTCAGTGAAATTCTATCACATTTGTTCAATTTACGTCGCTCCTATTTCAGATAGCGTATTGGGCTACGCGGCATCTCAAAGCGCATGAAATGGCGACTAGAATTCACTATTAAACTTCTAGGCTAGGGCGAACAGAGACCCGATTAGATCATTTTACATTATGGTTAATAAAAGAATTCAGCGAAATTCCATCACATTTGTTCAATTTACATCGCTCCTATTTCAGATAGCGTATTGGGCTAAGCGGCATCTCAAAGCGCATGAAATGACGAGTAAAATGCACTATTAAACTTCTAGGTTAGGGCAATCAGAGACCCGATTAGATCATATTATATAATGGTTAATTTAACAATTCAGCGAAATTCTATCACATTTGTTCAACTTACGTCGCTCCTATTTCAGATATCGTACTGGGCTAGGCGGCATCTTAAAGCGCGTGGAATGGCGAGTAAGATGCACTACTAAACTTCTATGATAGGGCCATCAGAGACCCGATTAGATCATTTTATATTATAGTTGTCTTAAGAGTTCAGCGAAATTCTATCACATTTGTTCAATTTACGTCGCTCCTATTTCAGATAGCGTACTGGGCTCGGCGGCATCTTAAAGCGCGTGGAATGGCCAGTGAAATGCACTATTAGACTTCTATGGTAGGGCGAACAGAGACCCGACTAGATCATTTTACATTATGGTTAATTGAAGAATTCAGCAAAATTCTATCACATTTGTTCAATTTACGTCGCTCGTATTTCAGATAGCGTATTCGGCTAAGCGGCATCTCAAAGCGCATGAAGTGGCGAATAAAATTCACTATTAAACTTCTAGGCTAGGGCGAACAGAGACCCGATCAGATCATTTTACATTATGGTTAATAAAAGAATTCAGCGAAATTCTATCACATTTGTTCAACTTACGTCGCTCCTATTTCAGATAGCGTATTGGGCTAAGCAGCATCTCAAAGCGCATGAAATGGCGAGTGAAATGCACCATTAGACTTCTATGGTAGGGCGAACAGAGACCCGATTAGATCATTTTACATTAAGGTTAATATAGGAATTCAGTGAAATTCTATCACATTTGTTCAATTTACGTCGCTCCTATTTCAGATAGCGTATTTGGCTGAGCGGCATCTCAAAGCGCATGAAATGGCGAGTAAAATGGAATACAAAACTTCTAGGGTAAGGCAAACAGAGACCCGATTAGATCATTTTATATTACGGTTAATATAAGAATGCAGCGTAATTCTATCACATTTGTTCAACTTACGTCGATCCTATTTTAGATTGCGTACTGGGCTAGGCGGCATCTTAAAGCGCGTGGAATGGCGAGTAAAATGCACTACTAAACTTCTATGATAGGGCAATCAGAGACCCGATTTGATCATTTTACATTATGGTTAATAAAACAATTCAGCGAAATTCTATCACATTTGTACAACTTACGTCGCTCCTATTTCAGATAGCGTATTGGGCTAAGCGGCATCTCAAAGCGCATGAAGTGACGAGTGAAATGTACTATTAAACTTCTAGGGTAGGGCAAACAGAGACCCGATTAGATCATTTTATATTATGGTTAATTTAGGAATTCAGCAAAATTCTATCACATTTGTTCAACTTACGTCGCTCCTATTTCAGATATCGTACTGGGCTAGGCGGAATCTCAAAGCGTATGAAATGGCGAGTAAAATGCACTATTAAACTTCTTGTGTAGGGCAAACAGAGACCCGATTAGTTCATTTTATATTATGATTAATTTAAGAATTCAGCGAAATTCTATCACATTTGTTCAATTTACGTCGCTCCTATTCCAGATAGCGTATTGGGCTACGCGGCATCTCAAAGCGCATGAAATGGCGAGTAAAATGAACTATTAAACTTCTAGCGTAGGGCAAACAGAGACCCGATTAGATCATTTTACATTATGGTTAATAAAAGAATTCAGCGAAATCCTATCACATTTGTTCAACTTACGTCGCTCCTATTTCAGATAGCTTATTGGGCTAAGCGGCATCTCAAAGCGCATGAAATGGCGAATACAATGCACTATTAAACTTCTAGGCTAGGGCGAACAGAGACCCGATTAGATAATTTTACATTATGGTTAATAAAAGAATTCAGCGGAATTCTATCACATTTTTTCAATTTACGTCGCTCCTATTTCAGTTAGCGTATTCGGCTAAACGGCATCTCAAAGCGCATGAAATGGCGGGTAAAATGCACTATTAAACTTCTAGGGTAGGGCAAACAGAGACCCGATAAGATCATTTTATGTTATTGTTAATTTAAGAATTCAGCGAAATTCCATCACATTTGTTCAACTTACGTCGCTCCTATTTCAGATATCGTACTGGGCTAAGCGGCATCTCAAAGCGCATGAAATGGCGAGTTAAATGCACTATTAAACTTCTGGCTGGGGCAAACAAAGACCCGATTAATTCATTTTATATTATGGTTAATTTAAGAATTCAGCGAAATTCTATCACATTTATTCAATTTACGTCGGTCCTATTTCAGATAGCGTATTGGGCACAGCGGCATCGCAAAGCGCATGAAATGGCGAGCATAATGCACTATTAAACTTCTAGGCTAGGGCAAACAAAGACCCGATTAAATCATTTTATATTACGGTTAATATAAGAATTCAGCGTAATTCTATCACATTTGTTCAAGTTACGTCGCTCCTATTTCAGATAGCGTACTGGGCTATTCGGCATCCTAAAGCGCGTGGAGTGGCGAGTAAAATGCACTATTAATCATCTATGATAGGGCAATCAGAGACCCGATTAGATCATTTTATATTTTGGTTAATATAAGAATTCAGCGAAATTCTATCACATTTGTTCAATTTACGTCGCTCCTTTTTCAGATAGCGTATTGGGCTAAGCGGCATCTCAAAGCGCATGAAATGGCGAGTAAAATGCACTATTAAACTTCTAGGGTAGGGCAAACAGAGACCCGATGAGATCATTTTATATTATGGTTAATTTAAGAATTCAGCGAAATTCTATCACATTTGTTCAATTTACGTCGCTCCTATTTCAGATAGCGTACTGGGCTAGGCGGCATCTCAAAGAGCATGAAATGACGAGTGAAATGCACTATTAGACTTCTATGGTAGGGCGAACAGAGACCCGATCAGATCATTTTACATTAAGGTTAATATAAGAATTCACGGAAATTCTATCACATTTGTTCAATTTACGTCGCTCCTACTTCAGATAGCGTACTGGGCTAGGCGGCATCTAAAAGCGCATGAAATGGCGAGTATAATGCACTATTAAACTTCTAGGGTAGGACAAACAGAGACCCGATTAGATCATTTTATATTTTGGTTAATATAAGAATTCAGCGAAATTCTATCACATTTGTTCAATTTACGTCGCTCCTATGTCAGATAGCATACTGGGCTAGGCGGCATCTTAAAGCGCGTGGAATGGCGAGTAAAACGCGCTATTAAACTTCTAGGATAAGGCGAACAGAGACCCGATTAGATCATTTTATATTACGGTTAATATAAGAATGCAGCGTAATTCTATCACATTTGTTCAACTTACGTCGCTCCTATTTCAGATAGCGTACTGGGCTAGGCGGCATCTCAAAGCGCATGAAATTACGAGTGAAATGCACTATTAAACTTCTAGGGTAGGGCAAACAGAGACCCGATTAGATCATTTTATATTATGGTTAATTTAAGAATTCAGCAAAATTCTATCACATTTGTTCAATTTACGTCGCTCCTATTTCAGATAGCGTACTGGGCTAGGCGGTATGTTAAAGCGCGTGGAATGGCGAGTAAAATGCACTATTAAAATTCTATGATAGGGCAATCAGAGACCCGATTAGATCATTTTACATTATGGTTAATCTAAGATGTCATCAAAATTTTATAGCATTTGTTCAATTTACGTCGCTCCTATTTCAGATAGCGTATTGGGCTATGCGGCATCTCAAAGCGCATGAAATGGCGAATAAAATGCACTATTAAACTTCTAGGGCAGGGCAAACAGAGACCCGATTAGATCATTTTATATTATGTTTAATTTAAGAATTCAGCAAAATTCTATCACATTTGTTCAATTTACGTCGCTCGTATTACAGATAGCTTATTGGGCTTAGCGGCATCTCAGAGCGCATGAAATGACGAGTGAAATGCACTATTAAATTTCTATGATAGGGCAATCAGAGACCCGATTAGATCATTTTATATTTTGTTTAATATATGATTTCAGGGAAATTCTATCACATTTGTTCAGTTTACGTCGCTCCTATTACAGATAGCTTATTGGGCTTAGCGGCATCTCAAAGCGCATGAAATGACGAGTGAAATGCACTATTAAACTTCTATGATAGGGCAATCAGAGACCCGATTTGATCATTTTATATTTTGTGTAATATAAGAATTCACGGAAATTCTATCACATTTGTTCAATTTACGTCGCTCCTATTTCAGATAGCGTACTGGGCTAAGCGGCATCTAAAAGCTCATGAAATGGCGAGTATAATGCACTATTGAACTTCTAGGATAAGGCAAACAGAGACCCGATTAGATCATTTTATATTTTGTTTAATATAAGATTTCAGGGAAATTCTATCAGATTTGTTCAATTTACGTCCCTCCTATTTCAGATAGCGAATTCGGTTAAGCGGCATCTCAAAGCTCATGAAATGGCGAGTATAATGCACTATTAAACTTCTAGGATAAGGCAAACAGAGACCCGATTAGATCATTTTATATTTTGTTTAATATAAGATTTCAGGGAAATTCTTTCACATTTGTTCAAGTTACGTCGCTCCTATTTCAGATAGCGTATCGGGCTAAGCGGCATCTCAAAGCGCATGAGATGTCGAGTGAAATGCACTATTAGACTTCTATGGTAGGGCGAACAGAGACCCGATTAGATCATTTTACACTAAGTTAATATAAGAATTCAGGGAAATTCTATCACATTTGTTCAATTTACGTCGCTCCTATTTCAGATAGCGTATTGGTCTATGCGGTATCTCAAAGCACATGCAATGGCGAGTAAAATGGACTATTAAACTTCTAGGGCAGGGCAAACAAAGACCCGATTAAATCATTTTATATTATGGTTAATTTAAGAATTCAGCGTAATTCTATCACATTCGTTCAAGTTACGTCGCTCCTATTTCAGATAGGGTATTGGGCTATGCGGCATCTCAAAGCGCATGAAATGGCGGGTATAATGCACTGTGAAACTTCTAGGATGAGGCAAACAGAGACCCGATTAGACATTTTATATTACGGTTAATATAAGAATTCGGCGTAATTCTATCACATTTGTTCAATTTACGTCGCTCCTATTTCAGATAGGGTATTGGGTTAAGCGGCATCTCAAAGCGCATGAAATGGCGAGTATAATGCACTGTGAAACTTCTAGGATGAGGCAAACAGAGACCCGATTAGATCATTTTATATTACGGTTAATATAAGAATTCAGCGAAGTTCTATCAGATTTGTTCAATTTACGTCGCTCCTATTTCAGATAGCGTATTGGGCTAAGCAGCATTTCAAAGCGCATGAAATGGCGAGTGAAATGCACTATTCAACGTCTAGGATAAGGCAAACAGAGACCCGATTAGATCATTTTATATTACGGTTAATATAAGAATTCAGCGTAATTCTATCACATTTGTTCAATTTACGTCGCTCCTATTTCAGATAGCGTACTGGGCTAAGCGGCATCTCAAAGCGCATGAAATGGCGAGTAAAATGCACTATTAAACTTCTAGGCTAGGGCGAACAGAGACCCGATTAGATCATTTTACATTAAGGTTAATATAAGGATTCACGGAAATTCTATCACATTTGTTCAATTTACGTCACTCCTATTTCAGATAGCGTACTGGGCTAGGCGGCTTCTAAAAGCGCATTAAATGGCGAGTATAATGCACTGTGAAACTTCTAGGATGAGGCAAACAGAGACCCGATTAGATCATTTTATATTACGGTTAATATAAGAATTCGGCGTAATTCTATCACATTTGTTCAACTTACGCCGCTCCTATTTCAGATAGCGTATTGGGCTAAGCGGCATCTCAAAGCGCATGAAATGGCGAGTATAATGCACTGTGAAACTTCTAGGATGAGGCAAACAGAGACCCGATTAGATCATTTTATATTACGGTTAATATAAGAATTCAGCGAAGTTCTATTAGATTTGTTCAATTTACGTCGCTCCTATTTCAGATAGCGCATTGGGCTAAGCAGCATTTCAAAGCGCATGAAATGGCGAGTGAAATGCACTATTCAACTTCTAGGATAAGGCAAACAGAGACCCGATTAGATCATTTTATATTACGGTTAATATAAGAATTCAGCGTAATTCTATCACATTTGTTCATCTTACGTCGCTCCTATTTCAGATAGCGTACTGGGTTAGGCGGCATCTTAAAGCGCGTGGAAGGGCAAGTAAAATGCACTACTAAACTTCTATGATAGAGCAATCAGAGACCCGATTAGATCATTTTATATTTTGTTTAATATATGATTTCAGGGAAATTCTATCACATTTGTTCAATTTACGTCGCTCCTATTTCAGATAGCGTATTGGGCTAAGCGGCATCTCAAAGCGCATGAAATGGCGAACAAAATGCACTATTAAACTTCTAGGCTAGGGCGAACAGAGACCAGATTAGATCATTTTATATTTTGGTTAATATAAGAATTCTGCGAAATTCTATCACATTTGTTCAATTTACGTCGCTCCTATTTCAGATAGCTTATTGGGCTTAGCGGCATCTCAAAGCGCATGAAATGGCGAGTGAAATGCACTATTAAGCTTCTAGGGTGGGGCGAACAGAGACCCGATTTAATCATTTTACATTAAGGTTAATATAAGAATTCACGGAAATTCTATCACATTTGTTCAATTTACGTCGCTCCTATTTCAGATAGCGTACTGGGCTAGGCGGCATCTAAAAGCTCATGAAATGGCGAGTATAATGCTCCATTAAACTTCTAGGATAAGGCAAACACAGACCCGATTAGATCATTTTATATTTTGTTTAATATAAGATTTCAGGGAAATTCTATCACATTTGTTCAATTTACGTCGCTCCTATTTCAGATAGCGTATTGGGCTAAGCGGCCTCTCAAAGCGCATGGAATGGGGAGTGAAATGCACTATTAGACTTCTATGGTAGGGCGAACAGAGACCCGACCAGATCATTTTACATTAAGGTTAATATAAGAATTCACGGAAATTCTATCACATTTGTTCAATTTACGTCGCTCCTATTTCAGATAGCGTATTGGGCTATGCGGCATCTCAAAGCGCATGAAATGGCGAATAAAATGCACTATTAAACTTCTAGGGTAGGGCAAACAGAGACCCGCTTAGATCATTTTATATTTTGATTAATATAAGATTTCAGGGAAATTGTATCACATTTGTTCAATTTACGTCGCTCCTGTTTCAGATAGCGTATTGGGCTAAGCGGCATCTCAAAGCGCATGAAATGGCGAGTAAAATGCACTATGAAACTTCTAGGGTAGGGCAAAAAGAGACCCGATTAGATCATTTTATATTTTGTTTAATATATGATTTCAGGGAAATTCTATCACATTTGTTCAGTTTACGTCGCTCCTATTTCAGATAGCGTATTGGGCTAAGCGGCCTCTCAAAGCGCATGAAATGGCGAGTGAAATGCACTATTAGACTTCTATGGTAGGGCGAACAGAGACCCGATTGGATCATTTTACATTAAGGTTAATATATGAATTCAGGGAAATTCTATCACATTTGTTCAATTTACCTCCCTCCTATTTCAGATAATGTACTGGGCTAGGCGGCATCTTAAAGCGCGTGGAATGGCGAGTAAAATGCACTATTAAACTTCTATGATAGGGCACTCAGAGACCTGATTAGATCATTTTATATTTTGTTTAATATAAGATTTCAGCGAAGTTCTATCACATTTGTTCAATTAACGTCATTCATATTTCAAATAGCGTATTGGGCTAAGCGGCATCACAAAGCGCATGAAATGGCGAGTAAAATGCGCTATTAAACTTCTAGGATAAGGCAAACAGAGACCCGATCACATCATTTTATATTACGGATAATATAAGAATGCAGCGTAATTCTATCACATTTGTTCAAGTTACGTCGCTCCTATTTCAGATAGCGTACTGGGCTAGGCGGTATCTCAAAGCGCATGAAATGACGAGTGAAATGCACCATTAGACTTCTATGGTAGGGCGAACAGAGACCCGATTAGATCATTTTACATTAAGGTTAATATAAGGATTCACGGAAATTCTATCACATTTGTTCAATTTACGTCGCTCCTATTTCAGATAGCGTACTGGGCTAGGCGGCATCTAAAAGCGCATGAAATGGCGAGTATAATGCACCATTAAACGTCTAGGATAAGGCAAACAGAAACCCGATTAGATCATTTTATATTATGGTTAATTTAAGAATTCAGCGAAATTCTATCACATTTGTTCAATTTACGTCGCTCCTATTTCAGATAGCATACTGGGCTCGGCGGCATCTTAAAGCGCGTGGAATGGCGAGTAAAAGGCGCTATTAAACTTCTAGGATAAGGCAAACAGAGAACCGATTAGATCATTTTATATTACGGTTAATATAACAATGCAGCGTAATTCTATCACATTTGTTCATCTTACGTCGCTCCTATTTCAGATAGCGTACTGGGCTAGGCGGCATCTTAAAGCGCGTGGAAGGGCGAGTAAAATGCACTACTAAAATTCTATGATAGGGCAATCAGAGACCCGATTAGATCATTTTATATTATGGTTAATTTAAGATGTCAGCAAAATTTTATAGCATTTGCTCAATTTACGTCGCTCCTATTTCAGATAGCGTACTGGGCTAGGCGGCATCTTAAAGCGCGTGGAATGGCAAGTAAAATGCACTATTATACTTCTATGATAGGGCAATCAGAGACCCGATTAGATCATTTTATATTATGGTTAATATAAGAATTCAGCGAAATTCTATCACATTTGTTCAATTTTCGTCGCTCCTATTACAGATAGCTTATTGGGCTTAGCGGCACCTCAAAGCGCATGAAATGACGAGTGAAATGCACTATTATACTTCTATGATGGGGCAATCAGAGACCCGATTTGATCATTTTATATTTTGTTTAATATAAGATTTCAGGGGAATTTTATCACATTTGTTCAATTTACGTCGCTCCTATTTCAGATAGCGAATTCGGCTATGCGGCATCTCAAAGCGCATGAAATGGCGAATTATATGCACTATTAAACTTCTAGGCTAGGGCGAACAGAGCCCCGATCAGATCATTTTACATTATGGTTAATAAAAGATTTCAGCGAAATTCTATCACATTTGTTCAATTTACGTCGCTCCTATTTCAGATAGCATATTGGGCTAAGCGGCATCTCAAAGCGCATGAAATGACGAGTGAAATGCACTATTAAGCTTCTAGGGTGGGGCGAACAGAGACCCGATTAGATCATTTTACATTAAGGTTAATATAAGAATTCACGGAAATTCTATCACATTTGTTCAATTTACGTCGCTCCTATTTCAGATAGCGTACTGGGCTAGGCGGCACCTAAAAGCGCATGAAATGGCGAGTATAATGCACTATTAAACTTCTAGGATAAGGCAAACAGAGACCCGATTAGATCATTTTATATTATGGTTAATTTAAGAATTCAGCGAAATTCTATCACATTTGTTCAATTTACGTCGCTCCTATTTCAGATAGCATACTGGCCTAGGCGGCATCTTAAAGCGCGTGGAATGGCGAGTAAAATGCACTATTAAACTTCTAGCGTAGGGCAAACAGAGACCCGATTAGATCATTTTATATTATGGTTAATTTAAGAATTCAGCGAAATTTTATCACATTTGTTCAATTTACGTCGCTCCTATTTCAGTTAGCGTATTCGGCTAAGCGGCATCTCAAAGCGCATGAAATGGCGAGTAAAATGCACTATTAAACTTCTAGGGTAGGGCAAAGAGAGACCCGATAAGATCATTTTATATTATGGTTAATTTAAGAATTCAGCGAAATTTTATCACATTTGATCAATTTACGTCGCTCCTATTTCAGATAGCGTATTCGGCTAAGCGGCATCTGAAAGCGCATGAAATGGCGAGTAAAATGAACTATTAAACTTTTAGGCTAGGGCACACAAAGACCCGATTAAATCATTTTATATTACGGTTAATTTAAGAATTCAGCGAAGTTCTATCACATTTGTTCAATTTACGTCGCTCCTATTTCAGATAGCGTATTGGGCTAAGCAGCATTTCAAAGCGCATGAAATGACGAGTGAAATGCACTATTAAACTTCTAGGGTAGGGCAAAGAGAGACCCGATTAGATC
This sequence comes from Macropis europaea, assembly GCA_916610135.2. Lineage (NCBI taxonomy): Eukaryota > Metazoa > Arthropoda > Insecta > Hymenoptera > Melittidae > Macropis > Macropis europaea. The sequence continues at coordinate 38,276 of CAKAJE020000139.1, read as the reverse complement.
ATTTTACATTATGGTTAATAAAAGATTTCAGCGAAATTCTATCACATTGGTTCAATTTACGTCGCTCCTATTTCAGATAGCGTATTGGGCTAAGCGGCATCTGAAAGCGCATGAAATGGCGAGTAGAATGCACTATTAAACTTCTAGGGTAGGGCAAACAGAGACCCGATTAGATCATTTTATATTATGGTTAATTTAAGAATTCAGCGAAATTCTATCACATTTGTTCAATTTACGTCGCTCCTATTTCAGATAGCGTATTGGGCTAACAAGCATTTCAAAGCGCATGAAATGGCGAGTGAAATGCTCTATTGAACTTCTAGGATAAGGCAAACAGAGACCCGATTAGATCATTTTATATTACGGTTAATATAAGAATGCAGCGTAATTCTATCACATTTGTTCAACTTACGTCGCTCCTATTTCAGATAGCGTACTGGGCTAAGGGGCATCTCAAAGCGCATGAAATGGCGAGTATGATGCACTGTTAAACTTCTAGGATAAGGCAAACAGAGACCCGAATAGATCATTTTATATTACGGTTAATATAAGAATGCAGCGTAATTCTATCACATTTGTTCAACTTACGTCTCTCCTATTTCAGATAGCGTACTGGGCTAGGCGGCATCTCAAAGCGCATGAAATGGCGAGTGAAATGCACTATTAAACTTCTAGGATAAGCCAAACAGAGACCCGATTAGATCATTTTATATTACGGTTAATATAAGAATGCAGCGTAATTCTATCACATTTGTTCTAGTTACGTCGCTCCTATTTCAGATAGTGTACTGGGCTAGGCGGCATCTTAAAGCGCGTGGAATGGCGAGTAAAATGCACTACTAATCTTCTATGATAGGGCAATCAGAGACCCGATTAGATCATTTTATATTTTGATTAATATAGGATTTCAGGGAAATACTCTCACATTTGTTCAATTTACGTCGCTCCTATTTCAGATAGCGTATTGGGCTAAGCGCCATCTCAAAGCGCATGAAATGGCGAGTAAAATACGCTATTAGACTTATAGGATAAGGCAAACAGAGACCCGATCACATCATTATATTTTACGGTTAATATAAGAATGCAGCGTAATTCTATCACATTTGTTCAAGTTACGTCGCTCCTATTTCAGATAGCGTACTGGGCTAGGCGGTATCTCAAAGCGCATGAAATGACGAGTGAAATGCACCATTAGACTTCTATGGTAGGGCGAACAGAGACCCGATTAGATCATTTTACATTAAGGTTAATATAAGGATTCACGGAAATTCTAACACATTTGTTCAATTTACGTCGCTCCTATTTCAGATAGCGTATTGGGCTAATCGGCATCTCAAAGCGCATGAAATGGCGAGGAAAATGCACTATGAAACTTCTAGGGTAGGGAAAAAAGAGACCCGATTAGATCATTTTATATTATGGTTAATTTAAGAATTCAGCAAAATTCTATCACATTTGTTCAATTTATGTCGCTCCTATTTCAAATAGCGTACTGGGCTAGGCGGCATCTTAAAGCGCGTGGAAGGGCGAGTAAAATGCACTATTAAAATTCTATGATAGGGCAAACAGAGATCCGATTAGATCATTTTATATTATGGTTAATTAAAGAATTCAGCAAAATTCTATCACATTTGTTCAATTTACGTCGCTCCTATTTCAGATAGCATATTGGGCTAAGCGGCATCTCAAGGCGCATGAAATTACGAGTGAAATGCACTATTCAACTTGAAGGGTAGGGCGAACAGAGACCCGATTCGATCATTTTACATTAAGGTTAATATAAGAATTCACGGAAATTCTATCACATTTGTTCAATTTACGTCGCTCCTATATCAGATAGCGTATTGGGCTATGCGGCATCTCAAAGCGCATGAAATGGCGAATAAAATGCATTATTAAACTTCTAGAGTAGGGCAAACAGAGACCCGATTCGATCATTTTATATTATGGTTAATTTAAGAATTCAGAGAAATTCTATCACATTTGTTCAATTTACGTCGCTCCTATTTCAGATAGCGTACTGGGCTAGGCGGCATCTCAAAGCGCGTGGAATGGGGAGTGAAATGCACTATTAGACTTCTATGGTAGGGCGAACAGAGACCCGATTAGATCATTTTACATTAAGGTTAACATAAGAATTCAGCGTAATTCTATCACATTTGTTCATCTTACGTCGCTCCTATTTCAGATAGCGTACTGGGTTAGGCGGCATCTTAAAGCGCGTGGAAGGGCAAGTAAAATGCACTACTAAACTTCTATGATAGAGCAATCAGAGACCCGATTAGATCATTTTATATTTTGTTTAATATATGATTTCAGGGAAATTCTATCACATTTGTTCAATTTACGTCGCTCCTATTTCAGATAGCGTATTGGGCTAAGCGGCATCTCAAAGCGCATGAAATGGCGAACAAAATGCACTATTAAACTTCTAGGCTAGGGCGAACAGAGACCAGATTAGATCATTTTATATTTTGGTTAATATAAGAATTCTGCGAAATTCTATCACATTTGTTCAATTTACGTCGCTCCTATTTCAGATAGCTTATTGGGCTTAGCGGCATCTCAAAGCGCATGAAATGGCGAGTGAAATGCACTATTAAGCTTCTAGGGTGGGGCGAACAGAGACCCGATTTAATCATTTTACATTAAGGTTAATATAAGAATTCACGGAAATTCTATCACATTTGTTCAATTTACGTCGCTCCTATTTCAGATAGCGTACTGGGCTAGGCGGCATCTAAAAGCTCATGAAATGGCGAGTATAATGCTCCATTAAACTTCTAGGATAAGGCAAACACAGACCCGATTAGATCATTTTATATTTTGTTTAATATAAGATTTCAGGGAAATTCTATCACATTTGTTCAATTTACGTCGCTCCTATTTCAGATAGCGTATTGGGCTAAGCGGCCTCTCAAAGCGCATGGAATGGGGAGTGAAATGCACTATTAGACTTCTATGGTAGGGCGAACAGAGACCCGATTAGATCATTTTACATTAAGGTTAATATAAGAATTCACGGAAATTCTATCACATTTGTTCAATTTACGTCGCTCCTATTTCAGATAGCGTACTGGGCTAGGCGGCGCCTAAAAGCGCATGAAATGGCGAGTATAATGCACTATTAAACTTCTAGGATAAGGCAAACAGAGACCCGATTAGATTATTTTATATTTTATTTAATATAAGGTTTCAGGGAAATTCTATCACATTTGTTCAATTTACGTCGCTCCTATTTCAGATAGCGTATTGGGCTATGCGGCATCTCAAAGCGCATGAAATGGCGAATAAAATGCACTGTTAAACTTCTAGGGTAGGGCAAACAGAGACCCGATTAGATCATTTTATATTATGGTTAATTTAAGAATTCAGCGAAATTTTATCACATTTGTTCAATTTACGTCGCTCCTATTTCAGTTAGCGTATTCGGCTAAGCGGCATCTCAAAGCGCATGAAATGGCGAGTAAAATGCACTATTAAACTTCTAGGGTAGGGCAAAGAGAGACCCGATAAGATCATTTTATATTATGGTTAATTTAAGAATTCAGCGAAATTTTATCACATTTGATCAATTTACGTCGCTCCTATTTCAGATAGCGTATTCGGCTAAGCGGCATCTGAAAGCGCATGAAATGGCGAGTAAAATGAACTATTAAACTTTTAGGCTAGGGCACACAAAGACCCGATTAAATCATTTTATATTACGGTTAATTTAAGAATTCAGCGAAGTTCTATCACATTTGTTCAATTTACGTCGCTCCTATTTCAGATAGCGTATTGGGCTAAGCAGCATTTCAAAGCGCATGAAATGACGAGTGAAATGCACTATTAAACTTCTAGGGTAGGGCAAAGAGAGACCCGATTAGATCATTTTACATTATGGTTAATAAAAGATTTCAGCGAAATTCTATCACATTGGTTCAATTTACGTCGCTCCTATTTCAGATAGCGTATTGGGCTAAGCGGCATCTGAAAGCGCATGAAATGGCGAGTAGAATGCACTATTAAACTTCTAGGGTAGGGCAAACAGAGACCCGATTAGATCATTTTATATTATGGTTAATTTAAGAATTCAGCGAAATTCTATCACATTTGTTCAATTTACGTCGCTCCTATTTCAGATAGCGTATTGGGCTAACAAGCATTTCAAAGCGCATGAAATGGCGAGTGAAATGCACTATTGAACTTCTAGGATAAGGCAAACAGAGACCCGATTAGATCATTTTATATTACGGTTAATATAAGAATGCAGCGTAATTCTATCACATTTGTTCAACTTACGTCGCTCCTATTTCAGATAGCGTACTGGGCTAGGCGGCATCTCAAAGCGCATGAAATGGCGAGTGAAATGCACTATTAAACTTCTAGGATAAGCCAAACAGAGACCCGATTAGATCATTTTATATTACGGTTAATATAAGAATGCAGCGTAATTCTATCACATTTGTTCAAGTTACGTCGCTCCTATTTCAGATAGTGTACTGGGCTAGGCGGCATCTTAAAGCGCGTGGAATGGCGAGTAAAATGCACTACTAATCTTCTATGATAGGGCAATCAGAGACCCGATTAGATCATTTTATATTTTGATTAATATAAGATTTCAGGGAAATACTCTCACATTTGTTCAATTTACGTCGCTCCTATTTCAGATAGCGTATTGGGCTAAACGCCATCTCAAAGCGCATGAAATGGCGAGTAAAATACGCTATTAGACTTATAGGATAAGGCAAACAGAGGCCCGATCACATCATTATATTTTACGGTTAATATAAGAATGCAGCGTAATTCTATCACATTTGTTCAAGTTACGTCGCTCCTATTTCAGATAGCGTACTGGGCTAGGCGGTATCTCAAAGCGCATGAAATGACGAGTGAAATGCACCATTAGACTTCTATGGTAGGGCGAACAGAGACCCGATTAGATCATTTTACATTAAGGTTAATATAAGGATTCACGGAAATTCTAACACATTTGTTCAATTTACGTCGCTCCTATTTCAGATAGCGTATTGGGCTAATCGGCATCTCAAAGCGCATGAAATGGCGAGGAAAATGCACTATGAAACTTCTAGGGTAGGGAAAAAAGAGACCCGATTAGATCATTTTATATTATGGTTAATTTAAGAATTCAGCAAAATTCTATCACATTTGTTCAATTTATGTCGCTCCTATTTCAAATAGCGTACTGGGCTAGGCGGCATCTTAAAGCGCGTGGAAGGGCGAGTAAAATGCACTATTAAAATTCTATGATAGGGCAAACAGAGATCCGATTAGATCATTTTATATTATGGTTAATTAAAGAATTCAGCAAAATTCTATCACATTTGTTCAATTTACGTCGCTCCTATTTCAGATAGCATATTGGGCTAACAAGCATTTCAAAGCGCATGAAATGGCGAGTGAAATGCACTATTGAACTTCTAGGATAAGGCAAACAGAGACCCGATTAGAACATTTTATATTACGGTTAATATAAGAATGCAGCGTAATTCTATCACATTTGTTCAACTTACGTCGCTCCTATTTCAGATAGCGTACTGGGCTAGGGGGCATCTCAAAGCGCATGAAATGGCGAGTGAAATGCACTATTAGACTTCTATGGTAGGGCGAACAGAGACCCGATTAGATCACTTTACATTAAGGTTAATATAAGGATTCACGGAAATTCTAACACATTTGTTCAATTTACGTCGCTCCTATTTCAGATAGCGTATTGGGCTATGCGGCATCTCAAAGCGCATGAAATGACGAGTGAAATGCACTATTAGACTTCTATGGTAGGGCGAACTGAGACCCGATCACATCATTTTACATTAAGGTTAATATACGAATTCACGGAAATTCTAACACATTTGTTCAATTTACGTCGCTCCTATTTCAGATAGCGTTTTGGGCTAATCGGCATCTCAAAGCGCATGAAATGGCGAGGAAAATGCACTATGAAACTTCTAGGGTAGGGAAAAAAGAGACCCGATTAGATCATTTTATATTATGGTTAATTTAAGAATTCAGCAAAATTCTATCACATTCGTTCAATTTACGTCGCTCCTATTTCAGATAGCATATTGGGCTAAGCGGCATCTCAAGGCGCATGAAATTACGAGTGAAATGCACTATTCAACTTCTAGGGTAGGGCGAACAGAGACCCGATTCTATCATTTTACATTAAGGTTAATATAAGAATTCACGGAAATTCTATCACATTTGTTCAATTTCCGTCGCTCCTATTTCAGATAGCGTATTGCGCTAAGCGGCATTTCAAAGCGCATGAAATGGCGAGTAAAATGCACTATTAAACTTCTAGGATAAGCCAAGCAGAGACCCGATTAGATCATTGTATATTACGGTTAATATAAGAATTCAGCGTAATTCTATCACATTTGTGCAACTTACGTCGCTCCTATTTCAGATAGCATACTGGGCTAGGCGGCATCTTAAAGCGCGTGGAATGGCGAGTAAAATGCACTACTAAACTTCTATGATAGGGCAAACAGAGACCCGATTAGATCATTTTATATTATGGTTAATTTAAGAATTCAGCGAAGTTCTATCACATTTTTTCAATTTACGTCGCTCCTATTTGAGATAGCGTATTGGGCTAAGCAGCATTTCAAAGCGCATGAAATGGCTAGTGATATGCACTATTAAATTTCTAGGATAAGGCAAACAGAGGCCCGATTAGATCATTTTATATTACGGTTAATATAAGAACACAGCGTAATTCTATCACATTTGTTCATCTTACGTCGCTCCTATTTCAGATAGCGTACTGGGCTAGGCGGCATCTTAAAGCGCGTGGAAGGGCGAGTAAAATGCACTCCTAAACTTCTATGATAGAGCAATCAGAGACCCGATTAGATCATTTTATATTTTGTTTAATATAAGATTTCAGGGAAATTCTATCACATTTGTTCAATTTACGTCGCTCATATTTCAGATAGCGTATTGGGCTAAGCGGCATCTCAAAGCGCATGAAATGGCGATTGAAATGCACCATTAGACTTCTATGGTAGGGCGAACAGAGACCCGATTAGATCATTTTACATTTTGGTTAATAAAAGAATTCAGAGAAATTCTATCACATTTGTTGAATTTACGGCGCTCCTATTTCAGATAGCGTACTGGGATATGCTGCATCTAAAAGCGCATGAAATGGCGAGTATAATGCACTATTAGACTTCTATGGTAGGGCGAACAGAGACACGATTAGATCATTTTACATTAAGGTTAATATAAGAATTCACGGAAATTCTATCACATTTGTTCAATTTACGTCGCTCCTATTTCAGATAGCGTATTGGGCTATGCGGCATCTCAAAGCGCATGAAATGGCGAGTAAAATGCACTGTTAAACTTCTAGGGTAGGACAAACAGAGACCCGATTAGATCATTTTATATTATGGTTAATTTAAGAATTCAGCGAAATTCTATCACATTTGTTCAATTTACGTCGCTCCTATTTCAGATAGCGTATTGGGCTAAGCAGCATTTCAAAGCGCATGAAATGGCGAGTGAAATGCACTATTAAACTTCCAGGGTAGGGCAAACAGAGACCCGATTAGATCATTTTACATTAAGGTTAATATAAGAATTCACGGAAATTCTATCACATTCGTTCAATTTACTTCGCTCCTATTTCAGATAGCGTACTGGGCTATGCGGCATCTCAAAGCGCATGAAATGGCGAGTAAAATGCACTATTAAACTTCTAGGGTAGGACAAACAGAGACCCGATTAGATCATTTTATATTATGGTTAATTTAAGAATTCAGCGAAATTCTATCACATTTGTTCAATTTACGTCGTTCCTATTTCAGATAGCGTACTGGCCTCGGCGGCATCTTAAAGCGCGTGGAATGGGGAGTGAAATGCACTATTAGACTTCTATGGTAGGGCGAACAGAGACCCGATTAGATCATTTTATATTATGGATAATTTAAGAATTCAGCAAAATTCTATCACATTTGTTCAATTTACGTCGCTCCTATTTCAGTTAGCGTATTCGGCTAAGCGGCATCTCAGAGCGCATGAAATGGCGAGTAAAATGCACTATTAAACTTCTAGGGTAGGGCAAACAGAGACCCGATAAGATCATTTTATATTATGGTTAATTTAAGAATTCAGCGAAATTTTATCACATTTGTTCAATTTACGTCGCTCCTATTTCAGATAGCGTATTGCGCTAAGCGGCATCTGAAAGCGCATGAAATGGCGAGTAAAATGAACTATTAAACTTCTAGGCTAGGGCAAACAAAGACCCGATCAAATCATTTTATATTATGGGTAATTTAAGAATTCAGCGAAGTTCTATCACATTTGTTCAATTTACGTCGCTCCTATTTCAGATAGCGTATTGGGCTAAGCAGCATTTCAAAGCGCATTAAATGACGAGTGAAATGCACTATTAAACTTCTAGGGTAGGGCAAACAGAGACCCGATTAGATCATTTTACATTAAGGTTAATATAAGAATTCACGGAAATTCTATCACATTTGTTCAATTTACTTCGCTCCTATTTCAGATAGCGTACTGGGCTATGCGGCATCTCAAAGCGCATGAAATGGCGAGTAAAATGCACTATTAAACTTCTAGGGTAGGACAAACAGAGACCCGAGAAGATCATTTTATATTATGGTTAATTTAAGAATTCAGCGAAATTTTATCACATTTGTTCAATTTACGTCGCTCCTATTTCAGATAGCGTATTGCGCTAAGCGGCATCTGAAAGCGCATGAAATGGCGAGTAAAATGAACTATTAAACTTCTAGGCTAGGGCAAACAAAGACCCGATCAAATCATTTTATATTATGGGTAATTTAAGAATTCAGCGAAGTTCTATCACATTTGTTCAATTTACGTCGCTCCTATTTCAGATAGCGTATTGGGCTAAGCAGCATTTCAAAGCGCATGAAATGACGAGTGAAATGCACTATTAAACTTCTAGGGTAGGGCAAACAGAGACCCGATTAGATCATTTTACATTATGGTTAATAAAAGATTTCAGCGAAATTCTATCACATTTGTTCAATTTACGTCGCTCCTATTTCAGATAGCGTATTGGGCAAAGCGGCATCTGAAAGCGCACGAAATGGCGAGTAGAATGAACTATTAAAATTCTAGGCTAGGGCAAACAAAGACCCGATTAAATCATTTTATATTATGGTTAATTTAAGAATTCTGCGAAGTTCTATCACATTTGTTCAATTTACGTCGCTCCTATTTCAGATAGCGTACTGGGCTAGGCGGCATCTTAAAGCGCGTGGAAGGGCGAGTAGAATGCACTCCTAAACTTCTATGATAGAGCAATCAGAGACCCGATTAGATCATTTTACATTTTGGTTAATAAAAGAATTCAGCGAAATTCTATCACATTTGTTGAATTTACGTCGCTCCTATTTCAGATAGCTTATTGGGCTTAGCGGCATCTCAAAGCGCATGAAATGGCGAGTAAAATGAACTATTAAACTTCTAGGGTAGGGCAAACAGAGACCCGATTAGAACATTTTATATTACGGTTAATATAAGAATGCAGCGTAATTCTATCACATTTGTTCAACTTACGTCGCTCCTATTTCAGATAGCGTACTGGGCTAGGGGGCATCTCAAAGCGCATGAAATGGGGCGTAAAATTCACTATTAAACTTCTAGGGTAGGACAAACAGAGACCCGATTAGATCATTTTATATTATGGTTAATTTAAGAATTCAGCGAAATTCTATCACATTTGTTCAACTTACGTCGCTCCTATTTCAGATAGCGTATTGGGCTAAGCGGCATCTCAAAGCGCATGAAATGGCGAGTAAAATGCCCCATTAAACTTCTAGGATAAGCCAAACAGAGACCCGATTAGATCATTGTATATTACGGTTAATATAAGAATTCAGCGTAATTCTATCACATTTGTGCAACTTACGTCGCTCCTATTTCAGATAGCTTACTGGGCTAGGCGGCATCTTAAAGCGCGTGGAATGGCGAGTAAAATGCACTACTAAACTTCTATGATAGGGCAAACAGAGACCCGATTAGATCATTTTATATTATGGTTAATTTAAGAATTCAGCGAAGTTCTATCACATTTTTTCAATTTACGTCGCTCCTATTTGAGATAGCGTATTGGGCGAAGCAGCATTTCAAAGCGCATGAAATGGCGAGTGAAATGCACTATTAAACTTCTAGGATAAGGCAAACAGAGGCCCGATTAGATCATTTTATATTACGGTTAATATAAGAACTCAGCGTAATTCTATCACATTTGTTCATCTTACGTCGCTCCTATTTCAGATGGCGTACTGGGCTAGGCGGCATCTTAAAGCGCGTGGAAGGGCGAGTAAAATGCACTCCTAAACTTCTATGATAGAGCAATCAGAGACCCGATTAGATCATTTTATATTTTGTTTAATATAAGATTTCAGGGAAATTCTATCACATTTGTTCATTTTACGTCGCTCATATTTCAGATAGCGTATTGGGCTAAGCGGCATCTCAAAGCGCATGAAATGGCGAGTGAAATGCACCATTAGACTTCTATGGTAGGGCGAACAGAGACCCGATTAGATCATTTTACGTTATGGTTAATATAAGCATTCACGGAAATTCTATCACATTTGTTCCATTTACGTCGCTCTTATTTCAGATAGCGTACTGGGCTAGGCGGCATCTAAAAGCGCATGAAATGGCGAGTATAATGCACTGTTAAACTTCTAGGATAACGCAAACAGAGACCCGATTAGATCATTTCATATTATGGTTAGTTTAAGAATTAAGTGAAATTCTATCACATTTGTTCAATTTACGTCACTCCTATTTCAGATAGCGTATTGGGCTAAGCGGCATCTCAAAGCGCATGAAATGGCGACTAAAATGCACTATTAAACTTCTAGGCTAGGGCGAACAGAGACCCGATTAGATCATTTTACATTTTGGTTAATAAAAGAATTCAGCGAAATTCTATCACATTTGTTGAATTTACGTCGCTCCTATTTCAGATAGCGTACTGGGATATGCTGCATCTAAAAGCGCATGAAATGGCGAGTATAATGCACTATTAGACTTCTATGGTAGGGCGAACAGAGACCCGATTAGATCATTTTACATTAAGGTTAATATAAGAATTCACGGAAATTCTATCACATTTGTTCAATTTACGTCGCTCCTATTTCAGATAGCGTATTGGGCTAAGCGGCATCTGAAAGCGCATGAAATGGCGAGTAAAATGAACTATTAAACTTCTAGGCTAGGGCAAACAAAGACCCGATTAAATCATTTTATATTATGGTTAATTTAAGAATTCAGCGAAGTTCAATCACATTTGCTCAATTTACGCCGCTCCTATTTCAGATAGCGTATTGGGCTAAGCAGCATTTCAAAGCGCATGAAATGACGAGTGAAATGCACTATTAAACTTCTAGGGTAGGGCAAACAGAGACCCGATTAGATCATTTTACATTATGGTTAATAAAAGAATTCAGCGAAATTCTATCACATTTGTTCAACTTACGTCGCTCCTATTTCAGATAGCGTATTGGGCTAAGCGGCATCTCAAAGCGCATGAAATGTCGAGTAAAATGCACTATGAAACTTCTAGGGTAGGGAAAAGAGAGACCCGATTACATCATTTTATATTATGGTTAATTTAAGAATTCAGTAAAATTCTATCACATTTGTTCAATTTACGTCGCTCCTATTTCAGATAGCGTACTGGGCTAGGCGGCATCTCAAAGCACATGCAATGGCGAGCAAAATGGACTATTAAACTTTTAGGGTAGGGCAAACAAAGACCCGATTAAATCATTTTATATTATGGTTAATTTAAGAATTCAGCGTAATTCTATCACATTCGTTCAATTTACGTCGCTCCTATTTCAGATAGCGTATTGGGCTGAGCGGCATCACAAAGCGCATGAAATGGCGAGTATAATGCACTGTTAAACTTCTAGGATAAGGCAAACAGAGACACGATTGGATCATTTTATATTACGGTTAATATAAGAATTCGGCGTAATTCTATCACATTTGTTCAACTTACGTCGCTCCTATTTCAGATAGCGAATTCGGCTAAGCGGCATCTCAAAGCGCATGAAATGGCGAATAAAATGCAATATTAAACTTCTAGGCTAGGGCGAACAGAGCCCCGATCAGATCATTTCATATTATGGTTAATAAAAGAATTCAGCGAAATTCTATCACATTTGTTCAACTTACGTCGCTCCTATTTCAGATAGCGTATTGGGCTAAGCGGCATCTCAAAGCGCATGAAATGGCGAGTGAAATACACTATTAGACTTCTATGGTAGGGCGAACAGAGACCCGATTGGATCATTTTAGATTAAGATTAATATAAGAATTCACGGAAATTCTGTCACATTTGTTCAATTTACGTCGCTCCTATTTCAGATAGCGTATTGGGCTAAGCGGCATCTCAAAGCGCATGAAATGGCGAGTAAAATGCGCTATTAAACTTCTAGGATAGGGCAATCAGAGACCTGATTAGATCATTTTATATTTTGTTTTATATAAGATTTCAGCGAAGTTCTATCACATTTGTTCAATTTACGTCCCTCCTATTTCAGATAGCGTATTGGTCTAAGCGGCATCTCAAAGCGCATGAAATGACGAGTGAAATGCACTATGAAACGTCTAGGGTAGGGAAAAAAGGGACCCGATTAGATCATTTTATATTATGGTTAATTTAAGAATTCAGCAAAATTCTATCACATTTGTTCAACTTACGTCGCTCCTATTTCAGATATCGTACTGGGCTAGGCGGCGTCTTAAAGCGCGTGGAATGGCGAGTAAAATGCACTACTAAACTTCTATGATAGGGCAATCAGAGACCCGATTAGATAATTTTACATTTTGGTTAATAAAAGAATTCAGCGAAATTCTATCACATTTGTTCAATTTACGTCGCTCCTATTTCAGATAGCATATTGGGCTAAGCGGCATCTCAAAGCGCATGAAATGACGAGTGAAATGCACTATTAAGCATCTAGGGTGGGGCGAACAGAGACCCGATTAGATCATTTAACATTAAGGTTAATATAAGAATTCACGGAAATTCTATCACATTTGTTCAACGTACGTCGCTCCTATTTCAGATAGCGTACTGGGCTAGGCTGCATCTCAAAGCGCATGAAATGGCGAGTGAAATGCACTATTAGACTTCTATGGTAGGGCGAACAGAGACCCGATTAGATCATTTTACATTAAGGTTAATATAAGAATTCACGGAAATTCTATCACATTTGTTCAATTTACGTCGCTCCTATTTCAGAGAGCGTACTGGGCTGGGCGGCATCACAAAGCGCATGAAATGGCGAGTATAATGCACTGTTAAACTTCTAGGATAAGGCAAACAGAGACACGATTGGATCATTTTATATTACGGTTAATATAAGAATTCGGCGTAATTCTATCACATTTGTTCAACTTACGTCGCTCCTATTTCAGATAGCGAATTCGGCTAAGCGGCATCTCAAAGCGCATGAAATGGCGAATAAAATGCACTATTAAACTTCTAGGCTAGGGCGAACAGAGCCCCGATCAGATCATTTCATATTATGGTTAATAAAAGAATTCAGCGAAATTCTATCACATTTGTTCAACTTACGTCGCTCCTATTTCAGATAGCGTATTGGGCTAAGCGGCATCTCAAAGCGCATGAAATGGCGAGTGAAATACACTATTAGACTTCTATGGTAGGGCGAACAGAGACCCGATTGGATCATTTTAGATTAAGATTAATATAAGAATTCACGGAAATTCTGTCACATTTGTTCAATTTACGTCGCTCCTATTTCAGATAGCGTATTGGGCTAAGCGGCATCTCAAAGCGCATGAAATGGCGAGTAAAATGCGCTATTAAACTTCTAGGATAGAGCAATCAGAGACCTGATTAGATCATTTTATATTTTGTTTAATATAAGATTTCAGCGAAGTTCTATCACATTTGTTCAATTTACGTCGCTCCTATTTCAGATAGCGTATTGGTCTAAGCGGCATCTCAAAGCGCATGAAATGACGTGTGAAATGCACTATTAAACTTCTAGGATAAGCCAAACAGAGACCCGATTAGATCATTTTATATTACGGTTAATATAAGAATGCAGCGTAATTCTATCACATTTGTTCAACTTACGTCGCTCCTATTTCAGATAGCGTACTGGGCTAGGCGGCATCTCAAAGCGCATGAAATGGCGAGTGAAATGCACTATTAGACTTGTATGGTAGGGCGAACAGAGACCCGATTAGATCATTTTACATTAAGGTTAATATAAGAATTCACGGAAATTCTATCACATTTGTTCAATTTACGTCGCTCCTATTTCAGATGGCGTATTCGGCTAAGCGGCATTTCAAAGCGCATGAAATGGCGAGTAAAATGCACTATTAAACTTCTAGGATAAGCCAAACAGAGACCCGATTAGATCATTTTATATTACGGTTAATATAAGAATTCAGCGTAATTCTATCACATTTGTGCAACTTACGTCGCTCCTATTTCAGATAGCATTCTGGGCTAGGCGGCATCTTAAAGCGCGTGGAATGGCGAGTAAAATGCATCACTAAACTTCTATGATAGGGCAATCAGAGACCTGATTAGATCATTTTATATTTTGTTTAATATAAGATTTCAGCGAAGTTCTATCACATTTGTTCAATTTACGTCGCTCCTATTTCAGATAGCGTATTGGTCTAAGCGGCATCTCAAAGCGCATGAAATGACGTGTGAAATGCACTATTAGACTTCTGTGGTAGGGCGAACAGAGACCCGATTGGATCATTTTACATTAAGGTTAATATAAGAATTCACGGAAATTCTATCACATTTGTTCAATTTACGTCGCTCCTATTTCAGATGGCGTATTGGGCTAAGCGGCATCTCAAAGCGCATGAAATGGCGAGTAAAATGCACTATTAAACTTCTAGGATAAGGCAAACAGAGACCCCGATCACATCATTTTATATTACGGTTAATATAAGAATTCAGCGTAATTCTATCACATTTGTGCAACTTACGTCGCTCCTATTTCAGATAGCATACTGGGCTAGGCGGCATCTTAAAGCGCGTGGAATGGCGAGTACAATGCACTACTAATCTTCTATGATAGGGCAATCAGAGACCCGGTTAGATCATATTATATTTTGATTAATATAAGATTTCAGGGAAATTCTATCACATTTGTTCAATTTACGTCGCTCCTATTTCAGATAGCGTATTGGGCTAAGCGGCATCTCAAAGCGCATGAAATATCGAGAGAAATGCACTATTAAACTTCTTGGGTAGGGCAACAGAGACCCGATTAGATCATTTTATATTATGGTTAATTTAAGAAGTCAGCAAAATTCTATCACATTTGTTCAATTTACGTCGCTCCTATTTCAGATAGCGTACTGGGCTAGGCGGCATCTTAAAGCGCGTGGAATGGCGAGTAAAACGCAGTTTTAAACTTCTATGATAGGGCAATCAGAGACCCGATTAGATCATTTTATATTTTGGTTAATATAAGAATTCAGCGTAATTCTATCACATTTGTTCAATTTACGTCGCTCCTATTTCAGATAGCGTATTGGGCTAAGCGGCATCTCAAAACGCATGAAATGACGAGTGAAATGCACTATTAAACTTCTAGGGCAGGACGAACAGAGACCCGATTAGATCATTTTACATTAAGGTTAATATAAGAATTCAGGGAAATTCTATCACATTTGTTCAACTTACGTCGCTCCTATTTCAGATAGCGTACTGGGCTAGGCGGCATCTTAAAGCGCGTGGAATGGCGAGTAAAATGCACTATTAAACTTCTGGGGTAGGGCAAACAGAGACCCGATTAGATCATTTTATATTATGGTTAATTTATCAATTCAACGAAATTCTATCACATTTGTTCAATTTACGTCACTCCTATTTCAGATAGCGTATTGGGCTAAGCGGCATCTCAAAGCGCATGAAATGGCGAGAATATGCACTATTAAACTTCTAGGGTAAGGCAAACAGAGACCCGATTAGATTATTTTATGTTACGGATAATATAAGAATTCAGCGTAATTCTGTCACATTTGTTCAACTTACGTAGCTCCTGTTTCAGATAGCGTACTGGGCTAGGCGGCATCTTAAAGCGCGTGGAATGGCGAGTAAAATGCACTATTAAACTTCTAGTGTAGGGCAATCAGAGACCCGATTAGATCATTTTATATTATGCTTAATTTAAGAATTCTGCAAAATTCTATCACATTTGTTCAATTTACGTCACTTCTATTTCAGATAGCGTATTGGGCTAAGCGGCATCTCAAAGCGCATGAAATGGCGAGCAAAATGCACTATTAAACTTCTAGGATAAGGCAAACAGAGACCCGATTAGATCATTTTATATTACGGTTAATATAAGAATGCAGCGTAATTCTGTCACATTTGTTCAGCTTACGTAGCTGCTATTTCAGATATCTTATTGGGCTAAGCGGCATCTCAAAGCGCATGAAATGACGAGTGAAATGCACTATTAAACTTCTAGGGTAGGGCGAACAGAGACCCGATTAGATCATTTTACATTAAGGTTAATATAAGAATTCAGGGAAATTCTATGACATTTGTTCAACTTACGTCGCTCCTATTTCAGATAGCGTACGGGGCTAGGCGGCATCTTAAAGCGCGTGGAATGGCGAGTAAAATGCAATATTAAACTTCTATGATAGGGCAATCAGAGACCCGATTAGATCATTTTGTATTATGGTTAATATAAGAATTCAGCGAAATTCTATCACATTTGTTCAATTTACGTCGCTCCTATTTCAGATAGCTTATTGGGCTAAGCGGCATCTCAAAGCGCATGAAATGGCGAGTGAAATGCACTATTAAAGTTCTAGGGTAGGGCGAACAAAGACCCGATTAGATCATTTTACATTAAGGTTAATATAAGAATTCAGCGAAATTCTATCACATTTGTTCAATTTACGTCGCTCCTATTTCAGATAGCGCATTGCGCTAAGCTGCATCTCAAAGCGCAAGAAATGGCGAGTAAAATGCAGTACTAAACTTCTAGGGTAGGGCAAGCAGAGACCCGAAGAGATCATTTTATATTATGGTTAATTTAACAATTCAGCGAAATTCTATCACATTTGTTCAATTTACGTCACTCCTATTTCAGATAGCGTATTGGGCTAAGCGGCATCTCAAAGCGCATGAAATGGCGAGCAAAATGCACTATTAAACTTCTAGGATAAGGTAATCAGAGACCCGATTAGATCATTTTATATTACGGTTAATATAAGAATGCAGCGTAATTCTGTCACATTTGTCCAGCTTACGTAGCTCCTATTTCAGATAGCGTACTGGGCTAGGCGGCAACTTATAGCGCGTGGAACTGCGAGTAAAATGCACTATTAAACTTCTATGATAGGGCAATCAGAGACCCGATTAGATCATTTTATATTTTGGTTAATATAAGAATTCAGCGAAATTCTATCACATTTGTTCAATTTATGTCGCTTCTATTTCAGATAGCGTATTGGGCTAAGCGGCATCTCAAAGCGCATGAAATGACGAGTGAAAGGCACTATTAAACTTCTAGGGTAGGGCGAACAGAGACCCGAATAGATCATTTTACATTAAGGTTAATATAAGAATTCAGGGAAATTCTATCACATTTTTTCAATTTACGTCGTTCCTATTTCAGCTAGCGTACTGGGCTAGGCGGCATCTTAAAACGCGAGGAATGGCGAGTGAAATACACTGTTAAACTTCTATGATAGGGCAATCAGAGACCCGATTAGATCATTTTATATTACGGTTAATATAAGAATTCAGCGTAATTCTAACACATTTGTTCAACTTTCGTCGCTCCTATTTCAGATAGCGTACTGAGCTAGGCGGCATCTTAAAGCGCGTGGAATGGCGAGTGAAATGCAATATTAAACTTCTATGATAGGGCAATCAGAGACCCGATTAGATAATTTTATATTTTGGTTAATATAAGAATTCAGCGAAATTCTATAACAATTGTTCAATTTACGTCGCTCCTATTTCAGATAGCGTATTGGGCTAAGCGGCATCTCAAAGCGCATGAAATGGCGAGA
Source organism: Macropis europaea (assembly GCA_916610135.2). NCBI lineage: Eukaryota > Metazoa > Arthropoda > Insecta > Hymenoptera > Melittidae > Macropis > Macropis europaea. The sequence goes on along the minus strand of CAKAJE020000139.1, from coordinate 20,201 downwards.
AAATGCACTATTAAACTTCTAGGATAAGGCAAACAGAGACCCGATCAGATCATTTTATGTTACGGATAATATAAGAATTCAGCGTAATTCTGTCACATTTGTTAAACTTACGTAGCTCCTGTTTCAGATAGCGTACTGGGCTAGGCGGCATCTTAAAGCGCGTGGAATGGCGAGTAAAATGCACTATTAAACTTCTATGATAGGGCAATCAAAGACCCGATTAGATCATTTTGTATTTTGGTTAATATAAGAATTCAGCGAAATTCTATCACATTTGTTCAATTTACGTCGCTCCTATTTCATATAGCGTATTGGGCTAAGCGGCATCTCAAAGCGCATGGATTGACGAGTGAAATGCTCTAATAAACTTCAAGGGTAGGGCGAACAGAAACCAGAATAGATCATTTTATATTACGATTAATATAAGAATTCAGCGTAATTCTATCACATTTGCTCAACTTACGTCGCTCCTATTTCAGATAGCGTACTGGGCTAGGCGGCATCTCAAAGCGCGTGGAAGGGCGAGTAAAATGCACTAATAAACTTCTATGATAGGGCAATCAGAGACCCGATTACATCATTTTATATTTTGGTTATTATAAGAATTCATCGAAATTCTATCACATTTGTTCAATTTACGTCGCTCATATTTCAGATAGCGTACTGGGCTAAGCCTCATCTCAAAGCGCAAGAAATGGCGAGTAAAATGCACTATTAAACTTCTAGGGTAGGGCAAACAGAGACCCGATTAGATAATTTTATATTATGGTTAAATTAAGAATTCAGGGACATTCTATCACATTTGTTTAATTTACGTCGCTCCTATTTCAGATAGCGTATTGGGCTAAGCGGCATCTCAAAGCGCATGAAATGGCGAGTAAAATGCACTATTAAACTTCTAGTGTAGGGCAATCAGAGACCCGATTAGATCATTTTATATTATGCTTAATTTAAGAATTCAGCAAAATTCTATCACATTTGTTTTATTTACGTCGCTCCTATTTCAGATAGCGTATTGGGCTAAGCGGCATCTCAAAGCGCATGCAATGGCGAGTAAAATGCACTATTAAACTTCTAGTGTAGGGCAATCAGAGACCCGATTAGATCATTTTATATTTTGGTTAATATAAGAATTCAGCGAAATTCTATCACATTTGTTCGATTTACGTAGTTCCTATTTCAGATAGCATACTGGGCTAGGCGGTATCTAAAAGCGCGCGGAATGGCGAGTAAACTGCACTATTAAGCTTCTATGATAGGGCAAACAGAGACCCGATTAGATCATTTAATATTATGATTAATATAAGAATTCAGCGAAATTCTATCACATTTGTTCAATTTACGTCGCTCCTATTTCAGATAGCGTATTGGGCTAAGCGGCATCTCAAAGCGCATGAAATGGCGACTAAAATGCACTATTAAACTTCTAGGCTAGGGCGAACAGAGCCCCGATCAGATCATTTCACATTATGGTTAATAAAAGAATTCAGCGAAATTCTATCACATTTGTTCAACTTACGTCGCTCCTATTTCAGATAGCGTACTGGGCTAAGCGGCATCTCAAAGCGCATGAAATGGCGAGTGAAATACACTATTAGACTTCTATGGTAGGGCGAACAGAGACCCGATTGGATCATTTTAGATTAAGATTAATATAAGAATTCACGGAAATTCTGTCACATTTGTTCAATTTACGTCGCTCCTATTTCAGATAGCGTACTGGGCTAGGCGGCATCTTAAAGCGCGTGGAATGGCGAGTAAAATGGAGTTTTAAACTTCTATGATAGGGCAATCAGTGACCCGATTAAATCATTTTATATTTTGGTTAATATAAGAATTCAGCGAAATTCTATCACATTTGTTCAATTTGCGTCGCTCCTATTGCAGATAGCTTATTGGGCTAAGCGGCATCGAAAAGCGCATGAAATGACGAGTGAAATGCACTATTAAACTTCAAGGGTAGGGCGAACAAAGACCCGATTAGATCATTTTACATTAAGGTTAATATAAGAATTCAGCGAAATTCTATCACATTTGTGCAATTTACGTCGCTCCTATTTCAGATAGCGTATTGGGGTAAGCTGCATCTCAAAGTGCAAGACATGGCGAGTAAAATGCACTATTAAACTTCTAGGGTAGGGCAAACAGAGACCCGATTAGATCATTTTATATTACGGTAAATATAAGAATTCAGCGTAATTCTCTCACATTTGTTCAACTTACGTAGCTCCTATTTCAGATAGCGTACTGGGCTAGGCGGCAACTTAAAGCGCGTGGAATGGCGAGTAAAATGCACTATTAAACTTCTAGGATAAGGCAAACAGAGACCCGATTAGATCATTTTATATTACGGTTAATATAAGAATTCAGCGTAATTCTGTCACATTTGTTCAACTTACGTAGCTCCTATTTCAGATAGCGTACTGGGCTAGGCGGCAACTTAAAGCGCGTGGAATGGCGAGTAAAATGCACTATCAAACTTCTATGATAGGGCAATCAGAGACCCGATTAGATCATTTTATATTTTGGTTAATATAAGAATTCAGCGAAATTCTATCACATTTGTTCAATTTACGTCGCTCCTATTTCAGATAGCGTATTGGGGTAAGCTGCATCTCAAAGCGCAAGACATGGCGAGTAAAATTCACTATTAAACATCTATGATAGGGCAATCAGAGACCCGATTAGATCATTTTATATTTTGGTTAATATAAGAATTCAGCGAAATTCTATCACATTTGTTCATTTTACGTCGCTCCTATTTCAGATAGCGTATTCGGCTAAGAGGCATCTCAAAGCGCATGAAATGGCGAATAAAATGCACTATTAAACTTCTAGGGCAGGACGAACAGAGACCCGATTAGATCATTTTACATTAAGGTTAATATAAGAATTCAGGGAAATTCTATCACATTTGTCCAACTTACGTCGCTCCTATTTCAGATAGCGTACTGGGCTAGGCGGCATCTCAAAGCGCATGAAATGGCGAGTGAAATGCACTATTAAACTTCTAGGATAAGCCAAACAGAGACCCGATTAGATCATTTTATATTACGGTTAATATAATATTTCAGCGAAGTTCTATCACATTTGTTCAATTAACGTCGCTCCTATTTCAGATAGCGTATTGGGCTATGCGGCATCTCAAAGCGCATGAAATGGCGAGTAAAATGCACTATTAAACTTCTAGGGTAGGGCAAACAGAGCCCCGATTAGATCATTTTATATTACGGTTAATATAAGAATTTAGCGTAATTCTATCACATTTGTTCAATTTACGTCGCTCCTATTTCAAATAGCGTATTGGGCTAAGCGGCATCGCAAAGCGCATGAAATGGCGAGTGAAATGCACTATTAGACTTCTATGGTAGGGCGAACAGAGACCCGATTAGATCATTTTACATTAAGGTTAATATAAGATTTCCGCGAAATTCTATCACATTTGTTGAATTTACGTCGCTCCTATTTCTGGTAGCGTATTGGGCTAAGCGGAATCTCAAAGCGCATGAAATGGCGAATAAAGTGCACAATTATACTTCTGGGCTAGGGCGAACAGTGACCCGATTAGATAATTTTACATTAAGGTTAATATAAGAATTCACGGAAATTCTATCACATTTGTTCAATTCGCGTCGCTCCAATTTCAGATAGCGTATTGGGCTATGCTGCATCTCAAAGCGCATGAAATGGCGAGTAAAATGCACTATTAAACTTCTAGTGTAGGGCAAACAGAGACCCGATTAGATCATCTAATATTATGGTTAATTTAAGAATTCAGCAAAATTCTATCACATTTGTTCAATTTACGTCGCTCCAATTTCAGATAGCGTATTGGGCTAAGCGGCATCTCAAAGCGCATGAAATGGCGAGTAAAATGCACTATTAAACTTCTGGGGTAGGGCAAACAGAGACCCGATTAGATCATCTAATATTATGGTTAATTTAAGAATTCAGCAAAATTCTATCACATTTGTTCAATTTACGTCGCTCCAATTTCAGATAGCGTACTGGGCTAGGCGGCATCCTAAAGCGCGTGGAGTGGCGAGTAAAATGCACTATTAATCATCCATGATAGGGCAATCAGAGACCCGATTAGATCATTATATATTTTGTTTAATATCAGATTTCAGGGAAATTGTATCACATTTGCTCATTTTACGTCGCTCCTATTTCAGATAGCGTATTGGGCTAAGCGGCCTCTCAAAGCGCATGAAATGGCGAGTAAAATGCGCTATTAACCTTCTAGGATAAGGCAAACAGAGACCCGATTAGATCATTTTATATTACGGTTAATATAAGACTGCAGCGTAATTCTATCACATTTGTTCAACTTACGTCGCTCCTACTTCAGATAGCGTACTGGGCTAGGCGGCATCTCAAATCGCATGAAATGGCAAGTGAAATGCACTATTAGACTTCTATGGTAGGGCGAACAGAGACCCGATTAGATCATTTTACATTAAGGTTAATATAAGAATTCACGAAAATTCTATCACATTTGTTAAATTTACGTCGCACCTATTTCAGATAGCGTATTGGGCTATGCGGCATCTCAAAGCGCATGAAATGGCGAGTAAAATGCACTATGAAACTTCTAGGATCTGGCAAACACAGACCCGATTAAATCATTTTATATTACGGTTAATATAAGAATACGGCGTAATTCTATCACATTTGTTCAACTAACGTCGCTCCTATTTCAGATAGCGTGTTCGGCTAAGCGGCATCACAAAGCGCATGAAATGGCGAATAAAATGCACTATTAAACTTCTAGGCTAGGGCAATCAGAGACCCGATTAGATCATTTTATATTGTGTTTAATATAAGATTTCAGGGAAATTGTATCACATTTGTTCAATTTACGTCGCTCCTATTTCAGATAGCGTGTTCGGCTAAGCGGCATCTCAAAGCGCATGAAATGGCGAATAAAATGCACTATTAAACTTCTAGGCTAGGGCGAACAGAGACCCGATCAGATCATTTTACATTATGGTTAATAAAAGAATTCAGCGAAATTCTATCACATTTGTTCAATTTACGTCGCTCCTATTTCAGATACAATATTGGGCTAAGCGGCATCTCAAAGCGCATGAAATGACGAGTGAAATGCACTATTAAACTTCTAGGGTAGGACAAACAGAGACCCGATTAGATCATTTTATATTATGGTTAATTTAAGAATTCAGCGAAATTCTATCACATTTGTTCAACTTACGTCGCTCCTATTTCAGATAGCGTATTCGGCTAAGCGGCATCTCAAAGCGCATGAAATGGCGAATAAAATGCACTATTAAACTTCTCGGCTAGGGCGAACAGAGACCCGATCAGATCATTTTACATTATGGTTAATAAAAGAATTCAGCGAAATTCTATCACATTCGTTCAACTTACGTCGTTCCTATTTCAGATAGCGTATTGGGCTAAGCGGCATCTCAAAGCACATGAAATGGCGAGTCAAATGCACTATTAAACTTCTAGGATAAGGCAAACAGAGACCCGATTAGATCATTTTATATTACGGTTAATATAAGAATGCAGCGTAATTCTATCACATTTGTTCAACTTACGTCGCTCCTACTTCAGATAGTGTACTGGGCTAGGCGGCATCTCAAAGCGCATGAAATGACAAGTGAAATGCACTATTAGACTTCTATGGTAGGGCGAACAGAGACCCGATTAGATCATTTTACATTAAGGTTAATATAAGAATTCACCAAAATTCTATCACATTTGTTCAATTTACGTCGCTCCTATTACAGATGGCGTATTGGGCTATGCGGCATATCAAATCGCATGAAATGGCGAGTAAAATGCACTATTAAACTTCTAGGGTAGGACAAACAGAGACCCGATTAGATCATTTTATATTATGGTTAATTTAAGAATTCAGCGAAATTCTATCACATTTGTTCAACTTACGTCGCTCCTATTTCAGATAGCGTATTGGGCTAAGCGGCATCTCAAAGCGCATGAAATGGCGAGTAAAATGCACTATTAAACTTCTAGGGTAGGGCAAACAGAGACCCGATAAAATCATTTTATATTATGGTTAATTTAAGAATTCAGCGAAAATCTATCACATTTGTCCAATTTACGTCGCTCCTATTTCAGATAGCGTATTGGGCTAAGCGGCATCTCAAAGCGCATGACATGGCGAGTAAAATGCGCTATTAAACTTCTAGGATTAGGCAAACAGAGACCCGATTAGATCATTTTATATTACGGTTAATATAAGAATTCAGCGTAATTCTATCACATTTGTTCAAGTTACGTCGCTCCTATTTCAAATAGCGTACTGGGCTAGGCGGCATCTTAAAGCGCGTGGAATGGCGAGTAAAATGCACTATTAAATTTCTATGATAGGGCAATCAGAGACCCGATCAGATCATTTTATGTTTTGGTTAATATAAGAATTCAGCGAAATTCTATCACATTTGTTCAATTTACGTCGCTCCTATTTCAGATAGCGTATTGGGGTAAGCTGCATCTCAAAGCGCAAGACATGGCGAGTAAAATGCACTATTAAACTTCTAGGGTAGGGCAAACAGAGAAACGATTAGATCATTTTATATTTTGGTTAATATAAGAATTCAGCGAAATTCTATCACATTTGTTCAATTTACGTCGCTCCTATTTCAGATAGCGTATTGGGCTAAGCGGCATCTCAAAGCGCATGAACTGGCGAGTAAAATGCACTATTAAACTTCTAGGGTAGGGCAATCAGAGACCCGGCTAGATCATTTTATATTATGGTTAATTTAAGAATTCAGCAAAATTCTATCGCATTTGTTCCATTTACGTCGTTCCTATTTCAGGTAGCGTACTGGGCTAGGCGGCATCTTAAAGCGCGTGGAATGGCGAGTAAAATTCACTATTAAACATCTATGATAGGGCAATCAGAGACCCGATTAGATCATTTTATATTTTGGTTAATATAAGAATTCAGCGAAATTCTATCACATTTGTTCATTTTACGTCGCTCCTATTTCAGATAGCGGATTCGGCTAAGAGGCATCTCAAAGCGCATGAAATGGCGAATAAAATGCACTATTAAACTTCTAGGGCAGGACGAACAGAGACCCGATTAGATCATTTTACATTAAAGTTAATATAAGAATTCAGGGAAATTCTATCACATTTGTTCAATTAACGTCGCTCCTATTTCAGATAGCGTATTGGGCTAAGCGGCATCTCAAAGCGCATGAAATGGCGAGTAAAATGCACTATTAAACTTCTAGGGTAGGGCAAACAGAGCCCCGATTAGATCATTTTATATTACGGTTAATATAAGAATTTAGCGTAATTCTATCACATTTGTTCAACTTACGTCGCTCCTACTTCAGATAGCGTACTGGGCTAGGCGGCATCTCAAAGCGCATGAAATGGCAAGTGAAATGCACTATTAGACTTCTATGGTAGGGCGAACAGAGACCCGATTAGATCATTTTACATTAAGGTTAATATAAGAATTCACGAAAATTCTATCACATTCGTTCAATTTACATCGCTCCTATTTCAGATGGCGTATTGGGCTATGCGGCATATCAAATCGCATGAAATGGCGAGTAAAATGCACTATTAAACTTCTAGGGTAGGACAAACAGAGACCCGATTAGATCATTTTATATTATGGTTAATTTAAGAATTCAGCGAAATTCTATCACATTTGTTCAACTTACGTCGCTCCTATTTCAGTTAGCGTATTCGGCTAAGCGGCATCTCAAAGCGCATGAAATGGCGAGTAAAATGCACTATTAAACTTCTAGGGTAGGGCAAACAGAGACCCGATAAGATCATTTTATATTATGGTTAATTTAAGAATTCAGCAAAATTCTATCACATTTGTTCAATTTACGTCGCTCCTATTTCAGATAGCGTATTGGGCTATGCGGCATCTCAAAGCGCATGAAATGGCGAGTAAAATGCACTATTAAACTTCTAGGGTAGGACAAACAGAGACCCGATTAGATCATTTTATATTACGGTTAATATAAGAATTCGGCGTAATTCTATCACATTTGTTCAACTTACGTCGCTCCTATTTCAGATAGCGTACTGGGCTGGGCGGCATCTTAAAGCGCATGGAATGGCGAGTAAAATGCACTACTAAACTTCTATGATGGGGCAATCAGAGACCTGATTAGATCATTTTATATTTTGTTTAATATAAGATTTCAGCGAAGTTCTATCACATTTGTTCAATTTACGTCGCTCCTATTTCAGATAGCGTATTGGTCTAAGCGGCATCTCAAAGCGCATGAAATGACGAGTGAAATGCACTATTAGACTTCTATGGTAGGGCGAACAGAGACCCGATTCGATCATTTTACATTAAGGTTAATATAAGAATTCACGGAAATTCTATCACATTTGTTCAATTTATGTCGCTCCTATTTCAGATAGCGTATTGCGCTAAGCGGCATTTCAAACCGCATGAAATGGCGAGTAAAATGCACTATTAAACTTCTAGGATAAGCCAAACAGAGACCCGATTAGATCATTGTATATTACGGTTAATATAAGAATTCAGCGTAATTCTATCACATTTGTGCAACTTACGTCGCTCCTATTTCAGATAGCATACTGGGCTAGGCGGCATCTTAAAGCGCGTGGAATGGCGAGTAAAATGCACTACTAAACTTCTATGATAGGGCAAACAGAGACCCGATTAGATCATTTTATATTATGGTTAATTTAAGAATTCAGCGAAGTTCTATCACATTTGTTCAATTTATGTCGCTCCTATTTCTGATAGCGTATTGCGCTAAGCGGCATTTCAAACCGCATGAAATGGCGAGTAAAATGCACTATTAAACTTCTAGGATAAGCCAAACAGAGACCCGATTAGATCATTGTATATTACGGTTAATATAAGAATTCAGCGTAATTCTATCACATTTGTTCATCTTACGTCGCTCCTATTTCAGATGGCGTACTGGGCTAGGCGGCATCTTAAAGCGCGTGGAAGGGCGAGTAAAATGCACTCCTAAACTTCTATGATAGAGCATTCAGAGACCCGATTAGATCATTTTATATTTTGTTTAATATAAGATTTCAGGGAAATTCTATCACATTTGTTCATTTTACGTCGCTCATATTTCAGATAGCGTATTGGGCTAAGCGGCATCTCAAAGCTCATGAAATGGCGAGTGAAATGCACCATTAGACTTCTATGGTAGGGCGAACAGAGACCCGATTAGATCATTTTACGTTATGGTTAATATAAGCATTCACGGAAATTCTATCACATTTGTTCCATTTACGTCGCTCTTATTTCAGATAGCGTACTGGGCTAGGCGGCATCTAAAAGCGCATGAAATGGCGAGTATAATGCACTGTTAAACTTCTAGGATAACGCAAACAGAGACCCGATTAGATCATTTTATATTATGGTTAGTTTAAGAATTAAGTGAAATTCTATCACATTTGTTCAATTTACGTCACTCCTATTTCAGATAGCGTATTGGGCTAAGCGGCATCTCAAAGCGCATGAAATGGCGACTAAAATGCACTATTAAACTTCTAGGCTAGGGCGAACAGAGACCCGATTAGATCATTTTACATTTTGGTTAATAAAAGAATTCAGCGAAATTCTATCACATTTGTTGAATTTACGTCGCTCCTATTTCAGATAGCGTACTGGGATATGCTGCATCTAAAAGCGCATGAAATGGCGAGTATAATGCACTATTAGACTTCTATGGTAGGGCGAACAGAGACCCGATTAGATCATTTTACATTAAGGTTAATATAAGAATTCACGGAAATTCTATCACATTTGTTCAATTTACGTCGCTCCTATTTCAGATAGCGTATTGGGCTAAGCGGCATCTGAAAGCGCATGAAATGGCGAGTAAAATGAACTATTAAACTTCTAGGCTAGGGCAAACAAAGACCCGATTAAATCATTTTATATTATGGTTAATTTAAGAATTCAGCGAAGTTCAATCACATTTGCTCAATTTACGCCGCTCCTATTTCAGATAGCGTATTGGGCTAAGCAGCATTTCAAAGCGCATGAAATGACGAGTGAAATGCACTATTAAACTTCTAGGGTAGGGCAAACAGAGACCCGATTAGATCATTTTACATTATGGTTAATAAAAGAATTCAGCGAAATTCTATCACATTTGTTCAACTTACGTCGCTCCTATTTCAGATAGCGTATTGGGCTAAGCGGCATCTCAAAGCGCATGAAATGTCGAGTAAAATGCACTATGAAACTTCTAGGGTAGGGAAAAGAGAGACCCGATTACATCATTTTATATTATGGTTAATTTAAGAATTCAGCAAAATTCTATCACATTTGTTCAATTTACGTCGCTCCTATTTCAGATAGCGTACTGGGCTAGGCGGCATCTCAAAGCACATGCAATGGCGAGCAAAATGGACTATTAAACTTTTAGGGTAGGGCAAACAAAGACCCGATTAAATCATTTTATATTATGGTTAATTTAAGAATTCAGCGTAATTCTATCACATTCGTTCAATTTACGTCGCTCCTATTTCAGATAGCGTATTGGGCTGAGCGGCATCACAAAGCGCATGAAATGGCGAGTATAATGCACTGTTAAACTTCTAGGATAAGGCAAACAGAGACACGATTGGATCATTTTATATTACGGTTAATATAAGAATTCGGCGTAATTCTATCACATTTGTTCAACTTACGTCGCTCCTATTTCAGATAGCGAATTCGGCTAAGCGGCATCTCAAAGCGCATGAAATGGCGAATAAAATGCACTATTAAACTTCTAGGCTAGGGCGAACAGAGCCCCGATCAGATAATTCATATTATGGTTAATAAAAGAATTCAGCGAAATTCTATCACATTTGTTCAACTTCCGTCGCTCCTATTTCAGATAGCGTATTGGGCTAAGCGGCATCTCAAAGCGCATGAAATGGCGAGTGAAATACACTATTAGACTTCTATGGTAGGGCGAACAGAGACCCGATTGGATCATTTTAGATTAAGATTAATATAAGAATTCACGGAAATTCTGTCACATTTGTTCAATTTACGTCGCTCCTATTTCAGATAGCGTATTGGGCTAAGCGGCATCTCAAAGCGCATGAAATGGCGAGTAAAATGCGCTATTAAACTTCTAGGATAGGGCAATCAGAGACCTGATTAGATCATTTTATATTTTGTTTTATATAAGATTTCAGCGAAGTTCTATCACATTTGTTCAATTTACGTCCCTCCTATTTCAGATAGCGTATTGGTCTAAGCGGCATCTCAAAGCGCATGAAATGACGAGTGAAATGCACTATGAAACTTCTAGGGTAGGGAAAAAAGGGACCCGATTAGATCATTTTATATTATGGTTAATTTAAGAATTCAGCAAAATTCTATCACATTTGTTCAACTTACGTCGCTCCTATTTCAGATATCGTACTGGGCTAGGCGGCGTCTTAAAGCGCGTGGAATGGCGAGTAAAATGCACTACTAAACTTCTATGATAGGGCAATCAGAGACCCGATTAGATAATTTTACATTTTGGTTAATAAAAGAATTCAGCGAAATTCTATCACATTTGTTCAATTTACGTCGCTCCTATTTCAGATAGCATATTGGGCTAAGCGGCATCTCAAAGCGCATGAAATGACGAGTGAAATGCACTATTAAGCATCTAGGGTGGGGCGAACAGAGACCCGATTAGATCATTTAACATTAAGGTTAATATAAGAATTCACGGAAATTCTATCACATTTGTTCAACGTACGTCGCTCCTATTTCAGATAGCGTACTGGGCTAGGCTGCATCTCAAAGCGCATGAAATGGCGAGTGAAATGCACTATTAGACTTCTATGGTAGGGCGAACAGAGACCCGATTAGATCATTTTACATTAAGGTTAATATAAGAATTCACGGAAATTCTATCACATTTGTTCAATTTACGTCGCTCCTATTTCAGAGAGCGTACTGGGCTGGGCGGCATCTAAAAGCGCATGAAATGGCGAGTATAATACACTATTAAACTTCTAGGATAAGGCAAACAGAGACCCGATTAGATCATTTTATATTACGGTTAATATAAGTATGCAGCGTAATTCAATCACATTTGCTCAGTTTACGTCGCTCCTATTTCAGATAGCGTATAGGGCTAAGCGGCCTCTCAAAGCGCATGAAATGGCGAGTGAAATGCACTATTAGACTTCTATGGTAGGGCGAACAGAGACCCGATTGGATCATTTTACATTAAGGTTAATATAAGAATTCACGGAAATTCTATCACATTTGTTCAATTTACGTCGCTCCTATTTCAGATAGCGTATTGGGCTAAGCGGCATCTCAAAGCGCATGAACTGGCGAGTAAAATGCGCTATTAAACTTCTAGGATAAGGCAAACAGAGACCCGATTAGATCATTTTATATAACGGTTAATATAAGAATGCAGCGTAATTCTATCACATTTGTTCAACTTACGTCGCTCCTATTTCAGATAGCATACTGGGCTAGGCGGCATCTTAAAGCGCGTGGAATGGCGAGTAAAATGCACTACTAAACTTCTATGATAGGGCAATCAGAGACCTGATTAGATCATTCTATATTTTGTTTTATATAAGATTTCAGCGAAGTTCTATCACATTTGTTCAATTTACGTCGCTCCTATTTCAGATATCGTACTGGGCTGGGCGGCGTCTTAAAGCGCGTGGAATGGCGAGTAAAATGCACTACTAAACTTCTATGATAGGGCAATCAGAGACCCGATTAGATAATTTTATATTATGGTTAATTTAAGAATTCAGCAAAATTCTGTCACATTTGTTCAATTTACGTCGCTCCTATTTCAGATAGCGTACTGGGCTAGGCGGCATCTTAAAGCGCGTGGAATGGCGAGTAAAATGCACTTTTAAACTTCTATGATAGGGCAATCAGAGACCCGATTATATCATTTTATATTATGGTTAATATAAGAATGCGGCGTAATTCTATCACATTTGGTCAACTTACGTCGCTCCTATTTCAGATAGCGTACTGGGCTAGGCGGCATCTTAAAGCGCGTAGAATGGCGAGTAAAATGCACTACTAATCTTCTATGAAAGGGCAATCAGAGACCCGATTAGATCATTTTATATTTTAATTAATATAAGACTTCAGGGAAATTCTATCACATTTGTTCAATTTACGTCGCTCCTATTTCAGATAGCGTATTGGGCTAAGCGGCATCTCAGAGCGCAAAAAATGGCGAGTACAATGCACTATTAAACTTCTAGGGTAGGGCATACAGAGATCCGATTAGATCATTTTATATTATGGTTAATTTAAGAATTCAGCGTAATTCTATCACATTTCTTCAAATTACGTCGCTCCTATTTCAGATAGCGTACTGGGCTAGCCGGCATCTTAAGGCGCGTGGAATGGCGAGTAAAATGCACTATTAAACTTCTATGTTACGGCAATCAGAGACCCGATTAGATCATTTTATATTCTGTTTAATATAAGATTTCAGGGAAATTCTATCACATTTGTTCAATTTACGTTGCTCCTATTTCAGATAGCGTATTGGGCTAAGCGGCATCTCAGAGCGCAAAAAATGGCGAGTACAATGCACTATTAAACTTCTAGGGTAGGGCATACAGAGATCCGATTAGATCATTTTATATTATGGTTAATTTAAGAATTCACGGAAATTCTATCACATTTGTTCAACTTACGTCGCTCCTATTTCAGATGGCGTGCTGGGCTAGGCGGCATCTTAAAGCGCGTGGAATCGCGAGTAAAATGCACTACTAAACTTCTATGATAGGGCAATCAGAGTCCCGATTAGATCACTTTTATATTCTGTTTAATATAAGATTTCAGGGAAATTCTATCACATTTGTTCAATTTACGTCGCTCCTATTTCAGATAGCGTAATGGGCTAAGCGGCAACTCAAAGCGCATGAAATGGCGAATAAAATGCACTATTACACTTCTTGGCTAGGGCGAACAGAGACCCGATTAGATCATTTTACATTATGGTTAATAAAAGAATTCAGCGAAATTCTATCACATTTGTTCAATTTACATCGCTCCTATTTCAGGTAGCGTATTGTGCTAATCGGCAACTCAAAGCGCATGAAATGACGAGTAAAATGCACTATTAAACTTCCAGGGTAGGGCAAACGGAGACCCGATTAGATCATTTTATATTATGGTCAATTTAAGAATTCAGCGAAATTCTATCACATTTGTCCAATTTACGTCGCTCCTATTTTAGATAGCGTATTGGGCTAGGCGGCATCTTAAAGCGCGTGGAATGGCGAGTAAAATGCACTATTAAACTTCTAGAGTAAAGCAAACAGAGACCCGATTAGATCATTTTATATTACGGTTAATATAAGAATGCAGCGTAATTCTATCACATTTGTTCAAGTTACGTCGCTCCTATTTCAGATAGCGTACTGGGCTAGGCGGCATCTTAAAGCGCGTGGAAGGGCGAGTAATATGCACTACTAATCTTCTATGATAGGGCAATCAGAGACCCGATTAGATCATTTTACATTTTGTTTAATATAAGATTTCAGGGAAATTCTATCACATTTGTTCAATTTACGTCGCTCCTATTTCAGATAGCTTATTGGGCTTAGCGGCATCTCAAAGCGCATGAAATGACGAGTGAAATGCACTATTAAACTTCTATGATAGGGCAATCAGAGACCCGATTAGATCATTTTATATTACGGTTAATATAAGTATTCAGCGTTATTCTATCACGTTTGTTCAAGTTACGTCGCTCCTATTTCAGATAGTGTACTGGGCTAGGCGGCATCTTAAATCGCGTGGAATGGCGAGTAAAATGCACTACTAATCTTCTATGATAGGGCAATCAGAGACCCGATTAGATCATTTTATATTTTGATTAATATAAGATTTCAGGGAAATTCTATTGCATTTGTTCAATTTACGTCGCTCCTATTTCAGATAGCGTATTGAGCTAAGCGGCATCTCAAAGCGCATGAAATGTCGAGTGAAATGCACTATTAGACTTCTATGGTAGGGCGAACAGAGACCCGATTAGATCATTTTACACTAAGTTAATATAAGAATTCAGGGAAATTCTATCACATTTGTTCAATTTACGTCGCTCCTATTTCATATAGCGTATTGGGCTATGCGGGATCTCAAAGCGCATGAAATGGCGAGTATAATGCACTATTAAACTTCTAGGATAAAGCAAACAGAGACCCGATTAGATCATTTTATATTTTGTTTAATATAAGATTTCAGGGAAATTCTATCACATTTGTTCAATTTACGTCGCTCCTATTTCAGATAGCGTATTGGGCTAAGCGGCCTCACAAAGCGCATGAAATGGTGAGTAAAATGCGCTATGAAACTTCTAGGATAAGGCTAACAGAGACCCGATTAGATCATTTTATATTACGGTAAATATAAGAATGCAGCGTAATTCTATCACATTTGTTCAACTTACGTCGCTCCTATTTCAGATAGCGTACTGGCCTAGGCGGCATCTCAAAGCGCATGAAATGGCGAGTGAAATGCACTATTAGACTTGTATGGTAGGGCGAACAGAGACCCGATTAGATCATTTTACATTAAGGTTAATATAAGAATTCACGGAAATTCTATCACATTTGTTCAATTTACGTCGCTCCTATTCCAGATAGCGTATTCGGCTAAGCGGCATTTCAAAGCGCATGAAATGGCGAGTAAAATGCACTATTAAACTTCTAGGATAAGCCAAACAGAGACCCGATTAGATCATTTTATATTACGGTTAATATAAGAATTCAGCGTAATTCTATCACATTTGTGCAACTTACGTCGCTCCTATTTCAGATAGCATTCTGGGCTAGGCGGCATCTTAAAGCGCGTGGAATGGCGAGTAAAATGCACCACTAAACTTCTATGATAGGGCAATCAGAGACCTGATTAGATCATTTTATATTTTGTTTAATATAAGATTTCAGCGAAGTTCTATCACATTTGTTCAATTTACGTCGCTCCTATTTCAGATAGCGTATTGGTCTAAGCGGCATCTCAAAGCGCATGAAATGACGTGTGAAATGCACTATTAGACTTCTGTGGTAGGGCGAACAGAGACCCGATTGGATCATTTTACATTAAGGTTAATATAAGAATTCACGGAAATTCTATCACATTTGTTCAATTTACGTCGCTCCTATTTCAGATGGCGTATTGGGCTAAGCGGCATCTCAAAGCGCATGAAATGGCGAGTAAAATGCGCTATTAAACTTCTAGGATAAGGCAAACAGAGACCCGATCACATCATTTTATATTACGGTTAATATAAGAATTCAGCGTAATTCTATCACATTTGTGCAACTTACGTCGCTCCTATTTCAGATAGCATACTGGGCTAGGCGGCATCTTAAAGCGCGTGGAATGGCGAGTACAATGCACTACTAATCTTCTATGATAGGGCAATCAGAGACCCGGTTAGATCATATTATATTTTGATTAATATAAGATTTCAGGGAAATTCTATCACATTTGTTCAATTTACGTCGCTCCTATTTCAGATAGCGTATTGGGCTAAGCGGCATCTCAAAGCGCATGAAATATCGAGAGAAATGCACTATTAAACTTCTTGGGTAGGGCAACAGAGACCCGATTAGATCATTTTATATTATGGTTAATTTAAGAAGTCAGCAAAATTCTATCACATTTGTTCAATTTACGTCGCTCCTATTTCAGATAGCGTACTGGGCTAGGCGGCATCTTAAAGCGCGTGGAATGGCGAGTAAAACGCAGTTTTAAACTTCTATGATAGGGCAATCAGAGACCCGATTAGATCATTTTATATTTTGGTTAATATAAGAATTCAGCGTAATTCTATCACATTTGTTCAATTTACGTCGCTCCTATTTCAGATAGCGTATTGGGCTAAGCGGCATCTCAAAACGCATGAAATGACGAGTGAAATGCACTATTAAACTTCTAGGGCAGGACGAACAGAGACCCGATTCGATCATTTTACATTAAGGTTAATATAAGAATTCAGGGAAATTCTATCACATTTGTTCAACTTACGTCGCTCCTATTTCAGATAGCGTACTGGGCTAGGCGGCATCTTAAAGCGCGTGGAATGGCGAGTAAAATGCACTATTAAACTTCTGGGGTAGGGCAAACAGAGACCCGATTAGATCATTTTATATTATGGTTAATTTATCAATTCAACGAAATTCTATCACATTTGTTCAATTTACGTCACTCCTATTTCAGATAGCGTATTGGGCTAAGCGGCATCTCAAAGCGCATGAAATGGCGAGAATATGCACTATTAAACTTCTAGGGTAAGGCAAACAGAGACCCGATTAGATTATTTTATGTTACGGATAATATAAGAATTCAGCGTAATTCTGTCACATTTGTTCAACTTACGTAGCTCCTGTTTCAGATAGCGTACTGGGCTAGGCGGCATCTCAAAGCGCATGAAATGGCGAGCAAAATGCACTATTAAACTTCTAGGATAAGGCAAACAGAGACCCGATTAGATCATTTTATATTACGGTTAATATAAGAATGCAGCGTAATTCTGTCACATTTGTTCAGCTTACGTAGCTGCTATTTCAGATAGCTTATTGGGCTAAGCGGCATCTCAAAGCGCATGAAATGACGAGTGAAATGCACTATTAAACTTCTAGGGTAGGGCGAACAGAGACCCGATTAGATCATTTTACATTAAGGTTAATATAAGAATTCAGGGAAATTCTATGACATTTGTTCAACTTACGTCGCTCCTATTTCAGATAGCGTACTGGGCTAGGCGGCATCTTAAAGCGCGTGGAATGGCGAGTAAAATGCAATATTAAACTTCTATGATAGGGCAATCAGAGACCCGATTAGATCATTTTGTATTATGGTTAATATAAGAATTCAGCGAAATTCTATCACATTTGTTCAATTTACGTCGCTCCTATTTCAGATAGCTTATTGGGCTAAGCGGCATCTCAAAGCGCATGAAATGGCGAGTGAAATGCACTATTAAAGTTCTAGGGTAGGGCGAACAAAGACCCGATTAGATCAGTTTACATTAAGGTTAATATAAGAATTCAGCGAAATTCTATCACATTTGTTCAATTTACGTCGCTCCTATTTCAGATAGCGCATTGCGCTAAGCTGCATCTCAAAGCGCAAGAAATGGCGAGTAAAATGCAGTACTAAACTTCTAGGGTAGGGCAAACAGAGACCCGAAGAGATCATTTTATATTATGGTTAATTTAACAATTCAGCGAAATTCTATCACATTTGTTCAATTTACGTCACTCCTATTTCAGATAGCGTATTGGGCTAAGCGGCATCTCAAAGCGCATAAAATGGCGAGCAAAATGCACTATTAAACTTCTAGGATAAGGTAAACAGAGACCCGATTAGATCATTTTATATTACGGTTAATATAAGAATGCAGCGTAATTCTGTCACATTTGTCCAGCTTACGTAGCTCCTATTTCAGATAGCGTACTGGGCTAGGCGGCAACTTATAGCGCGTGGAACTGCGAGTAAAATGCACTATTAAACTTCTATGATAGGGCAATCAGAGACCCGATTAGATCATTTTATATTTTGGTTAATATAAGAATTCAGCGAAATTCTATCACATTTGTTCAATTTATGTCGCTTCTATTTCAGATAGCGTATTGGGCTAAGCGGCATCTCAAAGCGCATGAAATGACGAGTGAAAGGCACTATTAAACTTCTATGATAGGGCAATCAGAGACCCGATTAGATAATTTTATATTTTGGTTAATATAAGAATTCAGCGAAATTCTATAACAATTGTTCAATTTACGTCGCTCCTATTTCAGATAGCGTATTGGGCTAAGCGGCATCTCAAAGCGCATGAAATGGCGAGAAAATGCACTATTAAACTTCTAGGATAAGGCAAACAGAGACCCGATCAGATCATTTTATGTTACGGATAATATAAGAATGCAGCGTAATTCTGTCACATTTGTTAAACTTACGTAGCTCCTGTTTCAGATAGCGTACTGGGCTAGGCGGCATCTTAAAGCGCGTGGAATGGCGAGTAAAATGCACTATTAAACTTCTATGATAGGGCAATCAATGACCCGATTAGATCATTTTGTATTTTGGTTAATATAAGAATTCAGCGAAATTCTATCACATTTGTTCAATTTACGTCGCTCCTATTTCAGATAGCGTATTGGGCTAAGCGGCATCTCAAAGCGCATGGATTGACGAGTGAAATGCTCTAATAAACTTCAAGGGTAGGGCGAACAGAAACCCGAATAGATCATTTTATATTACGATTAATATAAGAATTCAGCGTAATTCTATCACATTTGCTCAACTTACGTCGCTCCTATTTCAGATAGCGTACTGGGCTAGGCGGCATCTCAAAGCGCGTGGAAGGGCGAGTAAAATGCACTAATAAACTTCTATGATAGGGCAATCAGAGACCCGATTACATCATTTTATATTTTGGTTATTATAAGAATTCATCGAAATTCTATCACATTTGTTCAATTTACGTCGCTCATATTTCAGATAGCGCATTGGGCTAAGCCTCATCTCAAAGCGCAAGAAATGGCGAGTAAAATGTACTATTAAACTTCTAGGGTAGGGCAAACAGAGACCCGATTAGATCATTTTATATTATGGTTAAATTAAGAATTCAGGGAAATTCTATCACATTTGTTCAATTTACGTCGCTCCTATTTCGGATAGCGTATTGGGGTAAGCTGCATCTCAAAGCGCAAGACATGGCGAGTAAAATGCACTATTAAACTTCTAGGGTAGGGCAAACAGAGACACGATTAGATCATTTTATATTTTGGTTAATATAAGAATTCAGCGAAATTCTATCACATTTGTTCAATTTACGTCGCTCCTATTTCAGATAGCGTACTGAGCTAGGCGGCATCTTAATGCGCGTGGAATGGCGAGTAAAATGCACTATTAAACTTCTGGGGTAGGGCAAACAGAGACCCGATTAGATCATTTTATATTATGGTTAATTTATCAATTCAACGAAATTCTATCACATTTGTTCAATTTACGTCACTCCTATTTCAGATAGCGTATTGGGCTAAGCGGCATCTCAAAGCGCATGAAATGGCGAGAATATGCACTATTAAACTTCTAGGGTAAGGCAAACAGAGACCCGATTAGATTATTTTATGTTACGGATAATATAAGAATTCAGCGTAATTCTGTCACATTTGTTCAACTTACGTAGCTCCTGTTTTCAGATAGCGTACTGGGC